>CM076584.1:1540528018-1540830005 GCA_034641835.2 Pinus albicaulis
GTGGAGTATCAAAGTATAGCCGAACACGAGTGAAGACCGGAGGCTTGATTATGAGGCCATTTAAAAATGAATGCAAGGATTGTGGGGGAATCGTATAGAGATCGTGGAACAGTTATGGAGTTATCAACGCAATCATTGCATATAATGGAGCTATGGTTTATAACTATGTAAAAATGTGCTTGAATGCCATTTGAAATAAATTTCTACTCATACCTTGGAATTCTTGCCATTTTTCATTAGTCTTCAATCAGTTGCTCCTCGTTGATGATTTTGAATGCCTCATGTCTTCATAATATGTCCTCATACCTGCATTTGATTTCATGATTGTTGAACTAACATCTAATTGTAAATTTTTGAAAAACAGAGTGGTGGCTGCAGAAACTGCTTCTGGCTACGGAAACTGGTGTCAGCTGCGGAAACTGACACAACAATTATTTGGGTGAATGGAGATGGATAGATGATAACTGACTGAATGAAAATGGTCATGAAAGAAAAATTTTATTGGTGAAATGAAATGAAATAGATGAAATGGAGTGAAATGAAATGAAGTGGAGTGGAATGAAGTGGAATGAAATGGAGTGGGTTGTCATAAAACTTGTGAAATGAGAGAGAGAGAATTTTTTTGGAAAATATAGGGTGTCAGGTGTTCCTGATTTTCACCCTACATTTTCTGTATAAGACTACCAATCAGTGATTGGTTTTTAGGCTTATAATTTTTTTTATTTTTTATTATTTTATTTTTTTGAAACTGAAAAGAACAAAGGCTAGGCTGGTGGAGAAGAAGGATTCTTCTTCACCAGCCTTATTGCAGAATTATCTTGAAACATTTTGACAAATTCCTCTTTTGAGAGGGGCTTATGATAGATCTTTAATCTGTGGCCATTCACAATAAGAGGAGTTTGAGATTCATCAATGGTCTTGATTCTTACCGCTCCATTGCTAAAGATCTTGTCGATCTCATATGGCCCAAGCCAATGAGTCTGAAATTTTCCTTTAAAATCTTTAAACTTGGAATCAAATAGCAATGCCCAATCTCCTTCTTGAAACTTCTTCTCTTTGATGTATTTGTCATGCCATTTAGCTCTTTGATATTGAACTAGATCGGTTCTTAGAATTGCCTCTTGTCTGATCTCATCTAGCTCATTCAACTGCTCCATTCTATGCTTTTGGGCTTCTGATAGATCCATCCCCAACTGAACTGCCATCTTGAAGGTTTTGACTTGGAACTCAATGGGGAGCAGGACTTATTTCCCATAAACAAGTTCATAGGGAGAATGTCCTGTTGTATTTCTCCATGTAGTTCTGTAGGCCCACAAGGCTTCAGGAAGCCTTTCTGCCCAATCTCTTCTATGTAGATGAACAGTTTTGGTGATGATACTTTCAAGAACTTTGTTTGTAGACTCCACTTGACCATTTTCTTGCGGATGGTAGGGAGTAGATCTTCTGTGCTTGATTTTGTATTCTTCCATCAGCTTCTCCACCAGGTTGGATGTGAATTGGCTTCCCTGATCTGTCACAATTTCTCTTGGAAAACCAAAGCGAGTAAAAATATCCTCATAAAGAAAATTAACAACTGAATTTTCAGTAGCAGACACTAATGCTTTGGCTTCCACCCATTTAGTAACATAATCAGTACAAACCAATATATAATTATTTTGCTTAGATGGTGGATTAATATGTCCAATGAAATCTAAAGCCCATTTTTCAAAGGGTTCGATGAGTACCTGTGGTTGTAATGGCATTTCATTTGAAAGGGTAGGTTTCCCTACTCTTTGGCAGCTGTCACACCTTTTGACATATTGTTTTGCATCTTTGAAGAGGGAAGGCCAACAATATCCTAAAGAGAGGATTTTATAGGTTGTCCTTTTGTCCGCAAAGTGTCCGCCGCATGGTTCATCATGACATGCCTTGAGGATATCAGGCATTTCATCCTCCCTGACACATCTTCTGATCACAAGATCTGGCCCTGTTTTAAACAATTCATTAGAAATCCATGAATATTTTGAACTCTCCTGAATAATATTTCTTCTTTCACTTGGAAATAAATGTGGAGGCAGTTTCCCTGTAACCAAATAGTTAGCAATATCTGTATACCAAGGGGTCTTAGTAGTTACTGCAAACAAGTATTCATCGGGAAACTTATCCTCTACAGGAGAATCTTCTTTAGTATTCTGAATCCTAGACAAGAAATCAGCTACTGTATTTTGTTTCCCTGGTCTATCCAACACAGTAATATTGAATTCCTGCAAAAGTAGGAGCCATCTTGTCACTCTGCCATTAGTAACAGGTTTTTTCATTAGATATCTAATCGCAGAATGATCGGTATGAATAAAAGTTTCATAGCCTGTTATATAATGTCTAAACTTATTGATTGCATGAACAATAGCTAAAAACTCTTTTTCAGTTACAGTATAGTTCAACTCAGTGGGAGTCAAATTTTTACTGGTATAGTAAATGGCATAAGGGACTAAATCCTTTTGACCCAACACAGCTCCTAGAGCTGTATCTGAAGCATCTGTAGAAATATGGAAAGGGAGTTTCCAATTCGGTCCTCTCAAGATAGGTGCTTCAGATATTCTTGTTTTCAAAATTTCAAAGGCTGATTGACAATCAGGATCCCATTTAAATTCACAGTCTTTTGTAAGCAATTTGAAGAGTGGAGATGCTATTTTAGTGAAGTTTTCTATAAATCTTCTATAGTATCCGGTAAATCCTAGAAAACTTCTAACATCTCTTTGACAATTTGGAATAGGCAACTTGGAGATGACTTCAACTTTTGATCTATCAACCTTAATCCCATCTCTTGAAATATGATGCCCCAAAACAATACCTTCAGTAAACATCATAAAGCATTTTTCATGGCTTAATGAAAGGTTTGTTTCTTTACATCTTATAAGGACTTTTTTCAAATTTTCTAATGCCTCTTCAAATGAATTACCATAAACTGTAAAATCATCCATATAAACCTCTACACAATCATGGATTAGATCAGAAAAAATTCCTAGTACTGCTCTTTGGAATGTTGCTGGTGCTTTACATAACCCAAAAGGAAGCACTCGGTAGGCAAAAGTTCCCCATGGACAAGTAAATGTGGTCTTATCTTGATCTTCAGGTGCTACCTGAATTTGATTATAACCACTAAAACCATCCAAAAATGAAAAGTACTTTTTACCTGCTAATGTATCTAATACCTGATCAATAAAAGGCAAAGGAAAGTGATCCTTCAAAGTTGCTTTGTTCAATTCTCTGTAATCAATGCATACCCTCCATTTACCATTCTTTTTAGGTACTATAACCAAAGGAGAAACCCATCGGCTATCTGAAATTGGATAAATGAAGTTTACATTGAGTAGTTTTGGAGCTCTTCTTTCACTATCTCCCTAAGATTTGGATTCATCCTTCTTTGAGGTTGTCTGATTGGTCTATTGTTTTCCTCAATATAGATATGATGAATGCAGGTCTTAGGATCAATACCTTTCATATCAGTATACTCCCATGCAAATGCAGTAGAATGTTTTTGCAAGATTTTGGTTAGTTCTTCCTGTTGTGACTTTTTCAAATTTTTGTTGATATTCAATGTTTTTCCTGGAAAAATCTCAATGGTAGAACTACCGAATTCTTCCATAGAGTAAATAGACATTTGTCTTGATGATAAATATTCAATGTCAGATTCCAACTAAAATTGTGTGGGGTCATATTCTGAAGATGTCTCAAAATTTTCTAATGTGTTCAGAATTTGATTATCCTCACTGATTTCAAAAATGGTAAAGACGGGTTGTATAGTGTCCTCATCATCGACCCATTCATTGTCTCCTACTTCTGTGATTGCTTTTGCTGGAGGATACAAATTGAATTTCTTTGTCGAATTACCATTAGAAATGTACATATCCCCAGATCTATAACTAATGAAAGCATCAGCTGTGGCTAGCCAAGGTCTTCCTAAGATAAGTGGGTGCCCTCCTAGATTACTCTTGGGAGTCAAAATCATAAAATCTACTGGATATTCCCAAGAATCTAAGGAGAGTGAAATATCTTCTAATACACCATCTGGTTTGATAATTGATCGATCTGCAAGTTGCAGTAAAGTAGGTGTAAAAAGAAGATTAGGAAGTTTTAGTTGTTCCATAGTCTGTCTACTCATAATGTTGATAGCAACCCCTAAGTCAATCAATGTGTTTGGAATTTATATCCCATTTATATGTGTCTTGACAATTGAACTACCTGGATCTACATAATTCTGCATGGTAATTTTCCCATCATGATATCTGCAATTTTTCCTACCAGGTGGATTCTTCTTGTATCTCTTAGTTTCCTTCCTGGTCTTTTGAGACTCAACTCCTTTATTGTTTTTGCTAGAATAGGAATCTCTCTAATGGCTTGTAGCAAGGGAATCTTGATGCAAACATTCTTTAATTCATCTAGAAAATCATAGTTAGGCAACAAGATTTGTTTTTCCACCCCTTTATCAATTTGTAATCTTTCAGGGGAAGGAGGTGTGGATGAAGATGTAGGTTGCTCAACTATAGGAGTTGTGGGGGTTAACTTTTCTTTCTCTTTTTGAATGTTTGAGTTTTGAAGAGATGCTTCCTCAGAACCCTTATTGGCTTTAAGAGAATCCTCCTCAAAGGTATCTTGCTCTTGGACATCTATAGAAGGTTTTTCTAAAACTCTACCAAACTTGAGTTGTACATCATTGAGAGGAACAATCATATAGGTAGGAAATTGTTGTCCTTCTATCATGTAAGTATTCTGAGGATTTTTATTGTTAGGATTTGGCAATGGCTGAGATGGAAGTTGATTTGTCTTTTGTTGGAATGGAAGCATGAGTTGAGGATTTGGATTTTTTTGAGAAGGTTGTTGTTGTGGAAATGGCAATGAAAGTTGTAGATTTGGGTTTGGAAGTTGTGGAGCTTGTTGATTTTGAAAAGATGGAGGATGTTGATAAAATTGAGCAAATCTCCCATAAGGATTTTGCATACCTTGTACCCATGACTGATATGAATTTTGAGGTTGGGGCCAAGGTTGTTGCCAAGGATTCCAATTTGGTGTGGGTTGAAAATTCATAGGGTTGTTAAACCCTTGAGTTTGTTGCCCCTGCCAAGGTCTTCTTGCAACAAAACAGAGAGATTATACTGAATTTGGATCTTCTTGAAAGATAGCTTTGAGTCCAGGAATTCAAGGACAATCCTTGGTCTCATGATTCTCTGAGAAAATCATACATGTTTCTACAACTTTTGCATCCAAGGGACATTCCCTTAAAGCATGTTTCTTCCTACATTTCGGACAAAAGATGGCTAGAGCATCGGTTTCTGCTTTCTGCTTGTTTTGAATTTTAAGGGTGTCTAGTTGTTCACTAAGGCTCCCTAAGATATCAGTTTTGAATTCATCAAGCATATTTCCAATCTCTGCCCTACTTACTGATCCAGTTGCAGATTTGTTTTCCCTGATAAGAGAAGGATCTCTAGGCCCTTTTCTCATTTTAGATTTCCCCCTTGAGAGATGGACACATAGTTCTGTTATGTCACGAAGTGGAAGTTGAGAAATGTCTCCTTTCCCCATCATGTTTAAAATATCTATCCATTCATCTCTGATGGCTTTTAATAGAAGGGCTTTCAAAGTTTCCTCATCTAATTTTCTCATCTTTGCTCTTTTTAAGTTGTATTGAAATCTTTCAAGTAAATCCTCCAAATTTTCATCTTATTTTTGCACCATTTTGAATACATCATCCTTGTGATTGGTGGGCATGCAATAGTCCAGGTATCTATCCAAAAATGTTTGTTTCATATCATTCCAAGTCCTAATAGATTGGGTGACTAATCCCATGAACCATTTCAAAGTGGCTCCCTTCAATGTTGAAGGAAACAGTTTGAGTTTTTGAGAGTCTTCCATATAGTCATAGGTTCGGCACACGACTTCAAACTCAAACAGAAATGTTTCAGGATCCTCACTTCGCAATCCATAAAAGTTGGGGAGGAAAAATGGTGAGATGTTTTTCATCGTTGTATGAGTTTCCTCATCAAATATAGGGAATCCAAACGAGTTGTCTCCTTCCCTATTTCTTCCATTATTACCTCCACCTCCACCATTGTTGCCTCCATTATTTCTACCTCCTCTACCTCTACCTCTACCTCTGAATCCATCTACTACTTCCTCTGTCATGATAGTTTCTTCAGAGTCCTCAGAGTACTCTGGTTCTTCTATCAAGGGAGGATGAGAGGGAGTTTCTTCCTCTTCTTCTTCAGGTGATTCTACTTCTTTAATTACAATATACTCTCCTGTAGAAGTAAAGAAAGGGTCTTCTTCTAAATGAGATTTGGTAGATGGTGTAAGAGAATCCTCTAATTCAGCTGCTCCTTGAATTCCAAGAATCTTAAGGCTAGGGGTAGATGGTGGTGAATCTTGTCTATGCATTGAAGAAGATGGAGTTGTGAAAATCAAACTCTTGGCTCTAGCTATAAACCTTCCCCTAGAATCTCTTGCTCTATGCATGTCATTTATTTTTATTTTTATTTTTAAGTTGGGCTAATAATTCTCTTTCTGATCTTCCAGGTCACACTAGGTGCAATAAGAGAGCATACTTAAGAAATTATTGAACCAATAACTCTCTTTTCTGATCCTCCAGATCACACTAGGTGCAAGAGGAGAGCATACTTCAAGAAGTTATCAAATTTTCCCTTCTTTTTACTGTTTTTTTTTATTTTTTTAAGAAATTGGCTACCTAGTTACACTTCCCCGGCAACGGCGCCAAAATGTTTGGTCAATTTAGTGTGTCCTAAATTGCTACATTAATTTGTCAATCCGGGATTCATAAGCTGACGAAGTGTGGCACACTATATGTGCAAGATAACCTATCTCTTACTTTTTGTCGTTTTTGGGTTTCTTTTATTTATCTTGGGGGTATCTTGGTTCGTTTCCTAATGTGAGATGGAAATTCTAAAAGACAAGTATGGATATAAATGTTAAAGGCAATGATGTCCTTTATAATGATTTCCCAAACTTCAAACTTCAAAAGGGTTTAAAACATACAATGACAAAATTAATTCCTAAAAGAAAATGAAAATGTGCCACTATACTAGTCAAACAAACAGTGAACTATTGATCATGAAACCCATTACCCTTGCTGTTGTCTAAATACAAAAGAAATTGTGCTCAAAGAAATCCAAGAATTGCAAGCAAAGTAAAGCTAAAATCAAATTACATCAACTCATATTCTGACCCCTCACCATTAGTCTCGCTATGTCTTTCGGAGGTAATCATAAAAAACTTGAGCAATCTGATATCTAATTTGCAGAAAAGTAAACTAATATCAAATTACACACTCATACTTCAATCCCTCACCATTAGTCTCTCTATGGTTTTCGAAAGTAACTGATAATGACATGAGCAATTTAATATCTAACTTGCAGAAAAATAAACTAATATCAAACTACACACTCATACTTCAATCCCTCACCATTAGTCTCGCTATGGTTTTCGGAGGTAACTAATAATGACATGAGTAATTTAATATCTAATCTAACTAATAAAGCAAATGTACAAAACTGAAATAAATAAAACAGTGCTGGAATTAAAAGCTAAGAAAAATAAATCAGCAGAAGGACAAGACTGATTCCATGTCATTAGTCATTGTAAAACTATGTGAAAATCCCCGGGTTGCCTACTGTAATCTGGAACAAAAACATTGATCAGTTAACAGCAGTATAAAGCATGAAAAATTATGGATAGAAATAAAACGTTAATACCATAAGAGATGTAATATATACACATGAATAACTATGGCATAATGAACGCAAGGAAATAAAGCATGAAACTATACAACAATAAACAAAACCTCGGCGTGTGCAAGGGCCCTCTGCACAATCCTCGGGCAATAGCTATCAACCACGAATTATGCTTATGAACAGAGTCTTCTCATGTATTCAAAATGCAGTCATAACAAGGAAATAATGTCACGACACAGTGGGTTTTCTTTTCAGCAAAATTACATTACAGAAGCTAGCTACTATGCGTATGAGAACACATTATTTATAACAGAGGATGACATAACTACTTTCCTACAATCTGCGCTGATAAAAGACACGTGAACAACCACGTCCAGAAATCTAGCATTATGGTTGCCGTGAAGATTAAATCTATGGAGGGTGGTCGTTGGATTCGGCTTATGGAGCAGTTCACAGGTGTTGATATGTCCCCTGAGATTTAGGAACGGCCACGCAAGTCTTCACATGGTGAAAAACGGAGTTCTGTCACCGTAGGACTCTTAGGTTGACCACTGCTTGACTACCTTTGACCACGACCTTCTTTGGTGAATTCGACTGAGCCAATAGGACTCGGTCCATATCCATGTCATTTCCAACTTGCCCATGTGGCTTGATTTGCCTGAAGACACTTGCAATATATACTTTAACAAAATGGTTGCGGAAAGTTGAAGCAGCTGCGGAAAGTGACAAGATTCCGCAGCTCAATGAGCAAAAATCTAATTCAAACAGCAGACACAAAACATAGTTAAAAACCACTTTAAATGCTCTTTTATGATTAATATGCAATGATGTTGATGACTTAGGAGGTCCAGGTAAATGGAAAAAGTCTAGAAAGGTGTATAGGAAGATGCAAGTTTGGGACTCAACAGTTGCTACAATCTGTTGAAATCTATGCTTGGTGTAAAACAACATGGAATAAGGGAGGTGTTGAGAATGAATAAGAATATCAATGGATGATAAAGATTATTACTGACATGGTCATAAGGAAGAAATGAAGAAAACAAACACTCCCCCAAATTGAAAGATGATATGTCTCTAAAAAATGGGAAGTGGTAAAGATGTGGAAGGAATGATGATAAATAATGCTTAATGGATTTTCATGAAATTCTATTAAATTCATAATAAATCAGAAAATTATGCTATTTTACCTCAAGTGTTACCTCCGAAAAAAAATGTGGAATGACATGTAGGAACTAGCATTTGTTGACGCTGATCTAGGCTGAACGGATACTGAAAGTGATGCAAAAGGTGGAAGCCATGCAAGCACATAATGTCTGAAGAATTGTGCGCATTCGCAAGTTGCTCGAACCTTTGTTGTTAGTTGCAATAGTGTGGTCATGTTGCAAATAGAATTCCCCCCCATACTTGTTCTCCTGTAACCAAATCACGTTTCTGCGTGCAATTTTCTTGAATCCACAGTGTTAATTTTGAAGAGCAACAGATAAGATGTATGCCAAAATTTCAATCAGAAAAACTTTTGTAGAAATGCAGTGTGAATATTGGGATTAGACCCACATGCAGGCATATGTGCCCCCGTGAAAGATGATAGGTCGTCCTCGACCGGAAAATAGAAGAGCAACGTACTGCACAGCAATTTTACAGCATGGAAAGACATACATACTTATGATATGATCAAAAAATTATCGCATTAATGAAATCAATGCATATTTTAAAATCATGAGTAGATATGGAAATTTTTATGTAATGATTCAAAAATAAGGGAAAATGACAGTTGATGTGAAAAAAGTACTTATGCGGTCATTATCCACATAAAACACTATGATCGATTTATAAATAAATTTCATGCATAAGAGGTTCCGAACAAAGGGTTTAGGAGCATACTCTCATTTGATATTAGATAAATATATAAGAAAAGGGTTTATCATTACTATTGATTTGTGAAAAATATGACTCCAATACTATCAGCAGAGCTTTGTTGCCCACATGTGTCTATAACCTTGACAAAGTTGCTTTCTCACCCTTGGAACCATTATCCTTTATTTATTCCTAGGGAAGTGCTGTGTGATGTCATGATGGAGGCCACTGTGCTGGCTTGGGAACCAGATGAATCACAATGCCATTCATGAGGAAAGAGTGAAAGGTGGGCAGACCAGCTCGTGATGAGACCTCCTGTTCCAAGGACTTTTTATTTTTCTGAGTTGTCCACTGGATCATATCCCTGGTGTGGTGGCCATAATGGGAATGCCACTTCACTGCTCCCTGATCATCATGGTAGGTCGGCTCTTGATAGGACCCCCTATTCTCCATCTGCCATATCATAGAATTGCTAGTAATCATATAGAGATTTTTTTTTCTTCTTTTTTCATGTAGCACTTCCCTATTTATGTATAGAAGATGGCTCAACACTCTTTAAGAGTAGGGATGGTGGAAGAAGTCTGAACATCTCAATAGAGAAAGTATGCCCTTATTCTTATTCAATAAATAAAAATCAAAGAGAGTTATGAAGATTTAGGGAAGAACCAACATGATAAAGATAACCGATCATATTAATTTTAGTGAAAATAGAGATAGCAAAGTGATATAGATGGTTGTGTCCTTTCCTTTTCTTATCACTGCAAAACAATTTCTTAAAAATTACAATTTCTCTTGATTTGCTGATTCCAGTAACCTCTAATTTTTGTGTCCTTGCATAAATTGTATGTTTTCCTTTAAAAGAGTCATGAAGAATTCACAAAATCCTCAAAATGTTGTTCTAAAACAAGAAAAATGCACTCAAAAAGTGTTGTTCCTTAGATGGAACAACTGTTGTTCCTTAAGAGGAACAGCAAAAACAATTTGCGAAAATGTTGTTCCTTTTGAAACAAACAGGAGAAACAATTGGGAAAAAAAAATATGTTGTTCCTTTTAAAAGGAACAACAAAAACAATTCGCGAAAATGATGTTCTTTTGAAAAGGGATAGAAAAAATAGTCGGCAAAAAAATATGTTTTTTCTTTTGAAAGGAACAGCAAAAACAAGCGGGAAAAATGATGTTCTTTTGGAAAGGAACAACAAAAACATGTGGCAAAAGTGTTGTTCCTTTTGAAAGGAACAGCAAAAACACACAACAAAAGTGTTGTTCCTTTTGAAAGGATCAGCAAAACTGTCGTTCCTTTTGAAAGGAACAACAAAAATAATCAATGGAAATGTTGTTCCTTTTGAAAGGAACATCAAAAAGAAACACACAAACGCGATGTTTCTTAAGAGGAACGACTGATGTTCCTTAAGAGGAACAAAAAACAAATATAAGTACGCAAGATTGTTTTTCCTTAAGAGGGACGACTGTTATTCCTTAAGAGGAACAACAACAACTGTTCCTTAAGAGGAACAACATGAAAAATAAAGGCACACAAAAAAGTGATGTTCCCTATAGGGAACAGCAAAGAAAATGCACGCAAAAATTGTTGTAGGGAACAGCAAAGGAAAAAAAAAATAGAGGAAATAAACAAACTAATGTACAATCTATTGTCAAGAAAATCCAATCAACTAGAAAGGAAAATTTATGTACAGGTTTTTAAAAAAAGTAATTTTTTAGAGAATTGGTGTTGCTAAAGAATTGCCTTCTAAAACTTGCATGGTGGGGTCCTTATTGTTCAATTGCCAATGGAGCGGAAAATACAAGTTGAAGGGATCAACACCTGAAACACAAAAACATAATAGAAATCAGAAAATAAACAACACTTTATTTAAAAACAGTATATAAATAAATAAGTTAAGTTACAACAGCTATGATGTTATTTTCTAAGGGAATATCAATATGTCAATGGAGAAAGAAATGATCTCTTAGAAAAATGTTTTGGCAGCAGTGACATGAATATTCAAATGGAAACAAATTCTTCATTTCTTCTATTATGAATATGTTGGATAATGAATTGGATGAAATTCCATTGTTTCACTAAAATTTCTTTCAAGAATCGCTCGTCCATAAATTGACCTTCTTTGTTCTCTTAAGACCTACAAAAAACGAGTGTCTATCTGCAATACAACATTAATCATGGAGAAAGAGAGGTGATCGGGCTCCCCTAATCCAATAATTATGCAAAAAAACTAACAAGTAATTACTCTGTAGAACAAATCCATGGAAAAATAAAACAAATTTTATTTGTCACCTGCGGGAGAGTAGTGGTTGACCATACTAACTAGCAGTGTTTCAATTATAAATTCTTTGTTTTTCGTCCGATTTGAGTGATTCCAAAGACAAATGAAATTGAATTCAGAGATATGTATCCAATAGAAACAAGTTTTAAAAATTCCATGTAATGGTATGTTAAATTTGCTTAGAACAACCTGCATAATAGAGTCATTTTCGATTTTCCAGCTCAGACCAACATTTGATATTTCAAGCATAAATTATTTGTTTGATGACGGATTAAGCTGATTCAAATTGGAAATGAAAGTATATTAATTTATTTATCTCAAATAGAAACAAGTTTTGAAGACAAGAAGAATTGATGGGTCAAATACGCTAGTGAACAACCGAGAAAACAAAGTTTCAAGAGTGCTGCTTTATGATAAGCAGTCAATATTTTGGTCATAAATTCTTCATAAGATATCGAAATCAAGTGATTAAAATTTCCTTGTAAACTAGATTCATAGATTAATATACCATAGAAACATGTTTTTAAAATATAGTCATTTAGGCCTCCAAAAACTTACTATCCCAACTCTGTTCCTGAGCTGCCTACTAGACGCCCTGTCAATGTTTTGGTTATATGTTTTTCGTTTCAAATCCAAATTGAGTGATTAAAATTGGGTTGCAAAGTAGACATCAAGGGCTACTTAGGATAGAAACAGGTTTTAAAAATATTCACTTTTGGTCCCTCAAAACATGACTGTCCCAACTCTGTTTTCAGAAATTTCATTAAGCCCGCAAGCCAAAAAATATGATATTCAAGCAATTTTTCCATATTGGTGATAAAAATGAATGATTTTTTATTTTTAATATAATTCATCTACATACACAAAAAATTAAAATATTTATCATCGATGTTGATTTCCACAGCATGTTGCAACAAAAACAACTATTTTTACAAAAATAAAATAAAATAAATGTGTTTATTTTATTTCCTTATTTATTTTATTTTTTCACTAGCCTACTCTGATTTGGAAAATGAATATGATTACGTATAAGAGTATTTCCAGTGTAACCATTTTCGAAATAAGGCTTCAAGTATGTACATACCCAAATTTGAAAAATTCATGTTAATAAAAATTAGGGTATGAGAAGCCAACTTCCCTTGCAAAGATGGTGCCAAAAATTGTTGAAGCATGGAGTGATGCTGCAAACAAGTGGAGTGAAACCAATCTTCAATGTATCCCTTACTTTCTTGATTTCCCATAACTGTCAAATCATGAAGTTCTTGAGTGTTTAAAATAGCTTGTTGATGTAGGCTAGAAGAAACCTCATTTTCTTTCATAACCTCTAAATTTTTTGGATTTGAGACATTCTGAATCTCAGTATAAGTTTTCTCCAATGGTGCATGTGAGATAGAATGGGTGGGAAGGGTCGGTAAATTTTGCAGTTCAACACTGTAAGCATGTTGTACTGTTTTATTATGGTGAGGGTGTGGAATGAGTTGAGCAGGAAATTGTGTAGGGAATGGAGCATTTTGATGATGTAGTTGATTGGGTTGAATGGATTATTTTGATAGGCAAACAAGATGTTGTGGAAGAGCTAGAAGATGTGTTTGTGCTATAAGATGAGGGAGAGTAGTCATGCAATCATAATATGAACCATGCCAAACTTGTAGACAAGATTGGTGCTGGTTATATTGAGATTGGCATGGCTGCCCTAACAAATGAGTATTCCATAATGGATTGTGAAAGTAAGAGAATGGAGAGGAGGTGTTTTGAACCATACCTGTAGGCCACGATTTCCATGGTTTTGACCTTGTTGCAGCTTCCCCATCTCTTTGATAAGCTACTTCCATCCTAGATAAGGAAGAGTGAATATCTATGGGATGCTCCTTTTGGAAATGAGGGAAAAACACTTCTTCAAATTCTTGATTTTTCTGCACCTGCAAAACATTCAATTGTGAATTTAGAGAGCTAATAAAATCATATTTAAAATTTTCAAATAAAACATTGATTTCAGCTCTTATGTCTCTTGTTCTTGTAGTAAATTTGGAAAAGAAAGAAGAAACTTCTCTAGAATCTTTACCAACCTTGGAAATTCCTCTTGAATACCTTATGCACAATTCACAAACATCATCATATGATAACTGAAAAACATCACCTTTTCCTCTTAGATTTAAGAGTTCTAAAAATTCATCTTTGATTCCTTTAAGAAGGAGTGTTTTCAAGATCTCTTTTTCCAAATGCTTATGCTTTGATTTTTGAAGGTTATATTGAAATCACTCTACATAGTCCTCCAAGCTTTCATCTTCCCCTTGTATCATACCAAAAATATCTTCATTGGATTTGCAGTAGTCTTGGTACTTCTTCAAGAATATGTTCTTCATGTCCTCCCATGTTTGGATGCAGTTCCCACCTAGGCTCATGAACCATCGGAGAGCTGCTCCTTTTAGAGTAAGAGGAAACACTTTCAACCTTTGATCAATAGTAAAATAATCATATCCTCTACAAAATACTTCAAACTCAAATAAGAATGTATCTGGATCTTCATTTGTCAAACCATGAAAATTTGGTAGAGACAATAGGGGAATTATGTGCATTTGTGTTACTCCTCCTAGATCTTTGATAGGGAATTCAAAAGTTGCAATGTGAGCCATTTCTTACCATAATAGAAGATGTTCTTCATATGTTTCTTTAAGGATCCTCCTTTCAATGTTCCTGTCAATTGGTTAGTGAAATGGGTGGTGCTTACATCACCACTCGAGTGGAATTACAAGATTTTTTCAAAAATTCTACCTCTAAAATTCCTACTTCAATTCCTACGCAATTCTGCTGAAAAGCGGGTGGAGGAGCAAGCATTTTACTTGCTCATTACGCAGGTTCTTACCTTTTGTTTTTAATACCCAATTCTTTCACAGCAGACAAACATCAAACATACATCACTCTCTGTGAAATAGCAACACTCTCCCCTGCAACAGCGCCAAAATGTTGGGTGCTAAAAGGTGCCTTTTAAAACTCCTATTTATCCCACATTAATTATCAACCCGGGCAAGTCCTCTTATTTCAAGAGTGTACACAATATGTGCACTCTATAATCCCAGAGAGTAATGTTTCTTAAAATTTAGTATAGATCTTTTAAATACAAGAATAAATGGATGCTTGAAAATGAAATCTAATTACAACAATATGAAACTCAATGTTCTGAAATTCAATCACTTCACTCAGCAATCATCAGTCAAGGATGCAGTAGTAATAACTCTTTCCTTTGGAAACTGATGTAAATGAAATCAAATAAGAAAAAGACAATCAATCTGAGAACGTAGGTAGCAATAACCAATGTCCTTTATAGTTGATGATCTTACACTCCACACTAAAGCAATTAAATGGAAACTGAACTAAATCACTAATGCTGCTAATGAAAGTAAACTAGGCAAGCTCTCAAAATAAAAACCAAAATTTTTGCAAGTATGAAATAAAATGTAAACTAATTAACTAAAATGAACATCATATCTATTTTACTGGAATTGGAATGAAGAATAGAAATGATGGGTTTGAACAACAATTCGAAATGAACAACAATCGAACTAACAACAAATGGAATGGAATAAATAGATGCTAAAACAAGCTCATAAAAGAACAATAAATATAAGTTGATATAGGATCAAGAGACAAGAGGTTAATTGGAAAGGAATGACAATGCAATTCAACAATGCAACACACCAAGATTATAAAACAATAAAACAGTAAACTATTAAGCTTGAAATTGTAATGAGAATAAATGCAAACTATCACATGACTAGAATCGAAAGATAATAATACAGATGGCAAGTGGATCCACTAGGGCCGGGCCCTTTGCCACTAGTGGAGCATTGCCAAACTAATCCAGTATCAAATAATGGAATAGCAACCAAATTTATGTATTAATCATATGTAGCAGATTTTACAAGCAATCATACTCTGTTTTAATTAACAAGAGTCGATGAAAGAGGAGAAAGTAAATAGTAAATGTGATCCCTCATAACAAAACTGGATTATTCCCAACAACTTGATTAGCAAGAAAATATATTTCCATCAATCATTCAACAGGAACAAGTCGAATTTGGTATTGCAATTGACATCATTTGGAAAACAACCACAATAATGAATCTAGGAAAATCATCCTCAGAGAACCTTCCGTTTCTCTTAATAAGGACCGAATTTTGGCAAACCGTTCTCTCAAAAATTAATTCGGTTCGTTCTGGACAAAACCCATGTTTTGGATTTTCCAGATTCTTCTCCATTTGCCTAGAATGTCCAACGCAAAACTGTCATCTCTTATTCCAGCGAATTTCTGAGTTGTAATATTGAATGATGAGCTGGAGATAAAATCTGCAATTTGGAAAATATCTTGGAGGCTAAAATGGTGAGTGATGTTACAAAATATATTAATAAACCATCATTGATAAAATCATGCATAATAATCATCAATTTATTAAAAATAAAGGAGAAGAAATAATATTTATCCATGAGAGCATAAATAATTATAAAATGGAATTATATGATAAACCATGACAAATGACATGATAAAGAATGGTAGAAATGGATGAAATAGGTATTAAAAAGTGATAATAATAATGACAAAATAGCGTCCCAACATAAATATAACTTCATTTCATTAATATCAAATAACTGAAATATGCTTGCAGACATAATGGAAATAAACTAGCTAGGGTGCTAGTAGCTTATCTCTCAGAAGAGATGTGGCAGCTACAGACCTCTAAACTATGTTAAAATGAGGCTCAAAAGCCTATTTATTATTTAGAAACAATGGAAAACCCTAAACATCCAAAAACCTAACCCTGGAGATGAAGCACCAAAACTATGGACCCCGTTTGGGTAAATTGGTACATCAATTTCTTAAGGACGTAAATTTGGCATACGATTTCCGTTTGATGCACACAATACCTTGCTAGAAATATATATCCAAGGAATACAACTTTTGAGTGAAAATTATTAGTTTAAAATCCATGTTGCTCTTGGTTTTCCTAAAAACGTCGTTTAGGGCCTCAAAACAACTTCAGAAGTTCAGTGCTCGAAAAACTGCTAAAAATAGTAAATTGAGCTGCTATTAAGGAAACTGAAAAACTGAAAGAAACAATGGTGGGGGTCCAACTGGAATAGACGGGTGGCCACCAATATCCACTTGGATCATCCCCATTGCATTGATTTCCTCCATGTGATCCGAAATGTCAGATGTGTTCAGTAATGGTGGAAATTATAGCCGAAGGCAATCCACATTGAAGTGACTGGTTGTCAGCCAAGGAATTGGGAATATTGAGCTCAAATTCATTTTCTCCCACAACCTTGATAATAGTGTAAGGCCCATATCGAAGTGGGAGAAACTTGCGGTGGGGCCCAACAAGGCGCTCCTTTTGCAAATGTAGCCAAACTATGTCGCCTACCTAGATCTTGTGTGGCCCCCAATGTTGATCATGACATTGATTGTACTTGGCATTGGATTTCTCCAAGATGTAGTGGACTCGCTGGCAGACGTGCTCGATGCGTTCAATAAATATGGTTTCTTTATCAGCCTTAGACAGTACACATGTGGATTCTTTCTATGTGGTCACATGATGTATGGCAACATCAGGTAGTGATGCGCCTGGGGTCAGATCAATGGAGTGCTTGACCTGAGATTGTAAAGGAACCTATGTGGGTGAGGAGAAAATGTCCTTGTATTCCTCCATGACTTTGTCCATCTACTGTTGTTGTGCAAGGGAGTCTTGTTTGGAGGTTGTGGCCACAATCTTCTTCTTCCCTTATGGGTGAATTGTAATGAAAACAAATTTCCTGGTTTGGGAAATAATCTTACTATGTTTCTTTATAATAACTAAAGAGATGGCGAGAGGCGGTACTACCTCGGGTATCCTGTACAACTTATTTCTCAAATTAATAATAACAGAATGAGGCCTAGACTCATACACAACACGTCACTTCCACAAGTATGGTTGGCCCAATAATACATCAGATACATCAAGAGGAGCAACATCACACAATACCTCATCCGTGAAGGGATTGATGTTGTAAGGAAGGTGACACTATTAGAAAACATGAAGATCTCTTCCTTGGTGAAGCCACTTGATGGTATATGGTTGCAGGTGTGTTGTGGTTAGTAGGTCGAGCCGCTTCACTACCTCTACTGAAATGGGGTTCTTTTGGCTTCCGGTATCGACAAGTAATTGCGGCGGAGAAGCCTTCACCCACATATGGGGATGGAAGATGCGCTCCCCCTCCTCTAGATTCTCGAGCTCCTCCCTATGGAGGTTGGTAGTGGAAACGGAGGCATTGGGTTCCGCATCAATGATATAATTCCCTTTGTCATTCCCCTTGTCCGGGTCTGACTCATAATCAAAACATGCATCTGATTCAAATGCCTTTAGTTCGACCACCAATGACTGTTTGGCTCAACACTCACTTGCGTTGTGAGTGGAGTTGTTATGAAAATCACACCACTTCCCCCTGTAATTATTTGGATTTATTGTGTTGTTTTGAGTCGCCCTGCTTTGGCTTTGCCCCGTGTGCTACGGTTCGGGGGAACATTTACCTGGCTTCAGATTCATGGATCCAAAGTCTCGCTTCTTCTACTCAATCTTGGTGGCATATCGATATGTCGTGCCAAGTGAGGTAATGTAGAGGAAATCAATTTCCTCCTGAATGTATATGTGCAAACAGTTGTGGTACCTGAGCACCAAATGTTTCTTCTAATCTTTAATACCAAACTTTATGCGCAAGGTATGGAACAAATTCGTCAGCTCATGCATATCTTGATCCCTTTGTTGCTGTAACGTGGTCCATTGGATGTGCTTGTCCTCATAGGTTCCCATGGGGTAATATTTTCCCTTGATGACGTCTCAGAATGAATTCCAAGTGGGTGCAATTGAAAATAGAGAGGGTTCCCTCTCTTCTTTTGTCTCATTGTATTTTTCCCACCAATATTTGACACGGGGACGGCTTTGAGGGCTGGAAAAGTAATATTTTCTCAGCCAGAGAAATCAGGGATCGAGAAATACTCTTCCAGGAAATTCAACCATCTAGCTACGTTGCCTGCATCTATCTGGCCTTCAAATACAGGAATGTCGAAGTTGACCTGTACCTTGAAAGGAGTGGCTCCTCTAGAGTGGTTTTTGGATGCAGATGCACCGCCAGTGGGCAGCCGTTGAAGGATCTGGGAAAAGTTATGCATCATTGCGTTCCTTTTTTTCTCGAGGCCCTCCTCGAGCAATAATTTGATAGGATCTGTTGTCCCCTCTTCTTTCTTTTCTTCCTCTATTGGAGGTTGTCGAGGTTTGCGAGGCTAATCTTGCAAGGGTTTAACCAGATCGAGCCCTAACTCCTTATACATTGATCTTGTTGGGGACATGCAAAGAAAAACAAAGAAAGAGCAAACCACTCCAATACCACTGATCCGGATTTATGCAGGAATGCAACATAATACAAATATAACCATAAATACAAAGATGCAGTGGAAATATAACTTCATTTCATTAATGTCAAATAACTGAAATATGGAAATAAACTAGCTAGGGCATTGGTAGCTTATCTCTAAGAAGAGATGTGGTGGCTACAAGACTCCGAACTGTGTTACAACGAGGCTCAAAGGCCTATTTATTTGTTGAGAAACAATGTAAAACCATAAACATCTAAAAACCTAACCATAGGAGATGAAGCGCCAAAACTACGGGCCGCGTTTGGGTAAATTGGTACATCAACTTCCCAAGGATGTAACTTTGGCATACGATCTCCGTTAGACGCGCAGAATACCTCGTTAGAAATATCTATCCAAGGACTACAATTTTTTAGTGAGAAAATTCAATTGAAAACCTATGTTGCTTATGTTTTTTCCCAAAAAAACATCATTTAGGGCCTCAAAATGGCTCCGGAAGTTCAGGACCCGAAAAACTAATAAAAATAGTAAAATGTTCTACAATTAAGGAAACTGAAAAAAATGAAAGAAACAATGGTGGGGGTCCAAATGGAATAGGCTAGTGGCCACCAATATCCACCTGGATCATTCCTCCCCCCTTAGGAAGCAATGGTCCCCATTGCGTTGATTTCCTCCATGAGATCTACAATGTCGGATGTGTCTAGTAATGGTAGAAAGTATGGCTGAAGGCGATCCACATTGAACACTGGTTTCCAGCCAAGGAATGGGGGAATGTTGAGCTCAAATGCATTGTCTCCCACAACCTTGATAATGGTGTAAGGCCCATATAGGAGTGGGTGAAGCTTGCGTTGGGGCCCAACAAGGTGCTCCCTTTGCACATGTAGCCAAATTGTGTGGCCCACATGGAACTTGTGTGGCCCTGAATGTTGATCATGGCATTTCTTGTACTTGGCATTGGATTTCTCCATGATTTCGTGGACCTGATCGCGGACGTGCTGGATGCGTTCAATAAATTTGGTTTCTTTATCATCCTTAGATAGTACACGTGTGGATTATGTCTGTATGGTCTCATGAGGTATGGCAACATCGAGCAACAACGTGCCTGGGGTCAGATTAATGGAGTGCTTGAACTGATAGTGAAAAGGAACATCTGTGGGTGAGGAGAAAATGTTCTTGTATTCCTCCACGACTTTTTCCATCTACTGTTGTCGTGTAGGGGAGCCCTGTTTGGAGGTTGTGGCCACAATCTTCTTCTTTCCTTGTGGGTGAATTGTAACGAAAATAAATTTCCCGGTTTCAAAAATAATCTTATTGATTTTCTTTGCAGTAACCAAAGAGATGGTGGGAGGCGGTACTACCTCTGGTATCTTGTCCAACTTATTTCCAAAAGTAATAATAATAGAACGAGGTCTAGACTCATAAACAGCATGTCACTTCCACAAGTATGGTTGGCCCAATAATACATCAGACACGTTAAGAGGGGCAACTTCACATAGTACCTCATCCGTGAAGGGCTTGATGCTATACGGAAGGCGACACTGTTGGCGGATGTGAAGATTTCTTTCTTGGTAAAGCCACCCGATGGTATACGAATGTGGGTGTGTTTTGGTCGGTAGGCTGAGTTTCTTCACGACCTCTATTGAAATGAGGTTCTTTTGGCTTTTGCTATCAACAAGGAATTGCAGTGCAGAACCCTTCACCCACATATGGGAATGGAAGAGGCACCCCCCTCCTTTAGATCCTTGGGCTCCTCCCTCTGGAGCTTGGTGGTGGCAACGGTGGCACTGGGTTCTGCATCAATGATCTGCTTCCCTTTTTCATTCTCCTTATCCGGGTCTGACTCAGAATCAAAAAATGCATCTAATTCGGATGCCTTCATTTCATCCACCAGCCATATTTGGCCCGACACTTGCTTGTGTTGTGAGTGGAGCTATTATGAAATTCACACTACTTCCCTGTGTCCTTCTTTGGCTTTGTGGTGTTGTTCTGAGTCGCCCTGCTTTGGATTTTCCCCGTGTTTTGCGGTTCAGGGGCACATTTCCCTGGCTTCGGATTCACAGATCCAAAGTCTCGCTTCTTCTACTTAAATTTCGGCTCAATCTTGGCGGCATAAGGATATGCCATGCCAAGCGAGGTAATTTTGAGGAACTCCATTTCCTCCTAAATGTATCTGTGCAAACAATTGTGGTACTTGAGCACCAAATGTTTATCCAAATATTTAATGCCCAAATTTATGCGCAATGTATGGAACAAATT
Organism: Pinus albicaulis; assembly: GCA_034641835.2. Classification (NCBI taxonomy): domain Eukaryota; kingdom Viridiplantae; phylum Streptophyta; class Pinopsida; order Pinales; family Pinaceae; genus Pinus; species Pinus albicaulis. Next base: position 1,540,549,531 of record CM076584.1, read on the forward strand.
CATCAACTCGTGCACATTGGTCGGAGAAATCATACACCGAGAAATACCCTTCCAGCAAATTCAACCATCTATCTACGACGCCTACATCTATCTAGACTCCAAATATAGGAATGTTGAAGTTGACCTATACCTTGAAAGGAGTAGCACCTCCAGAGTGGTTGCTGGATGCAGATGCACCGCCAGTGGGAAACTGTTGAAGGATTTGGTCAAAGTTATCCATCATCGTGTTCCTTTGTTTCTCAAGGGCCTCCTCGAGAAATAATTTGACAGGATCTCCTGCTACCTCGTATTTATTTTCATAATTTGAGGTCATTGAGGTTTTTGAGGCTGATCTTGCAAGGGTTTAACGAGATCGAGCCCTAACTCCTTATACCCTGACCTCGTTGGGGACATGCAAAAAAATAGAGAAAGAGCAGACCGCTCTGATATCACTGATCTAGATTTATGCAGGAACGCAATGGAATAAAAATATAACCATAAATACAAAGTCTTCGTATTTCCCTGGCTTCGGATTCACGGATCCAAAGTCGCGCTTCTTCTGCTTAAATTTTTGCTCAATCTTGGCGGCATATCGATATGCCGTTCCAAGTGAGGTAATTTCAAGGAACTCCATTTCCTCCTAAAAGTATCTGTGCAAATAGTTGCGGTACTTGAACACCAAATATTTCCCAGAATATTTAATGTCCAACTTTGTGCGCAGGGTATGGGACAAATTTTTCAGCTTGTGCACATCTTGATCCCTTTGTTGCCGCACCGTGTTCCATTGGATGTACTTGTCCTCATAGCTTCCCACAAGGTAATAATGTTCCTTGATTCCATCTCGGAATGAATTCCAAGTGGGTGCGGCTGAAAACAGAGAGGGTTCCCTTTCGCCTTTTAGCTCATAGTAGGTTTCCCACCAATATTTGACATGGGGGGTAGCTTTTAGGAGTGAAAAAAGTAATCTTTTCTCGATCGGAGAAATCATGGACCAAGAAATACCCTTCCAACAAAATCAAGCATCTATCTACGTCGTCTACATCTATCTGGCCTTCAAATATAGGAATGTCGAAGTTGACCTATACCTCGAAAGGAGTGGCACCTCCAGAGTGGCTTCTGGATGAAGATGTGTCGTCAATGGGTAGCCATTGAAGGATCTCAACAAAGTTATCCATCATCGCATTCCTTTTTTTCTTGAGGGCCTCTTCGAGCAATAATTTGATATGATCTCCTACTCCCTCGTCTTTATTTTATTCCACCATGGGAGGTCGTCGTGGTTTTCAAGGCCGATCTTGCAAGGGTTTAACCAGATTGAGCCCTAACTCCTTATACGCCAACCTCATTGGTACATGCAAAGAAAAACAGAGAAAGAGAAGACCATTCAAATACCACTGATCCAGATTTATGTAGGAACGCAAAAAAATACAAATATAACCATAAATACAAAGATTCAAGGAAATATAACTTTATTTCATTAATATCGAATAACTGAAATATGCTTACAGACAAAATGGAAATAAACTTGCTAGGGCGCTAGTAGCTTATCTCTGAGAAGAGATGTGGTGGCTACATGCCTCTGAACTGTGTTACAATGAGGCTCGAAGGCCTATTTATTATTGAGAAACAATGGAAAACCCTAAACATCCAAAAACCTAACCCTAGGAGATGAAGCGCAAAAACTATGGGCCCCGTTTGGGTAAATTGGTATATCAAATTCCCAAGGACGTAGCTTTGGCATACGATCTCATTTTGACGTGCACAATACCTCCTTAGAAAGATCTATTTGAGAAATACAACTTTTGAGTGAGCAACAATGGTCAAAGACCAATGTTGCTCCTAGTTTTCCCCAAAAACGTTGTTTAGGGCCTCAAACAGCTCCAGAAGTTCAAGACTCAAAAAACTGCTAAAATAGTAAACTGTGCTACAATTAAAGAAACTGAAAAACTGCTAAAATAGTAAATTGTGCTACAATTAAGGAAACTGAAAAAATGAAAGAAACAATGGTGGGGGTCCAAGTGGAATAGGCGAGTGGCCATTAATATCCACCTGGATCAAGTATGTTATAAACTCCCCAACTAGTAGGTATTTCTTCCCTTATCTTTCCTATTGCTCCTCAAAGACCATATTAACTACCAATACCTTTGGTTGAGGTCATTCTTGGTTTGTAGAGGCTACATCTACTACAATAGTTTGGGATTTTGGTAAACAACCTCCTTCCATTTAGATACTCTACTGACACCCTTAGTTGACTTCTAATAAATAGGCTCATTTTTAATAGGATCATTAGAAAGGACATCATAGAGAATATATTTTGGTTACTTGGATTGACCCACTTGGCGGGTTAAGCCCTAAAATGTCCTTCTATGCAAAGAACTTCTTAGAGCTGAGATATTATTTCTCAATACACCTACACTCTTCAACAATGGTAGCATGCTCTTTGGACCCCCATTGGGAAGTTTTGGGTTAGTTATCATTGTATTCGCATTAAAATCAACCATCACATTACCTAGGGAATATAGGATCTTCTAGTGCTACCATATTCATAAGGTATAGACAAAGGAGTACTTCATATTTAAGTGCCCCATCTACTACAAGACTAGAAATAGTTTATCTATATTTTCAAGGACTCTATCCACTTTATTTTGCTTCATAATACAGAGGTGCGTGAAATTACGGAAGAGGGGGGTCTTTGATCTTAGATCTCATTCACTGCAAATACCGCCACCTAGACAAAATATTTTTTAGCCAATTACAACTATTTTCAATGCTTCCAATATATAGATGTACCAAGGTACCATAATATAAAAATTACATTATCCATTAGATCCATGAGACCTGAGGAGGCCTTTCATGCTTGACCAATGAGACCCTTGTGGACATGTCACATCAAATATTGAGTCAATTCATATAACACTAGTAGTCAATATAGCTTCTACAAATCTTAGTTGTAGGTTGTTGTACCCTGGAACTGGGACATATTTCAAATGAGATCTTCTTGTTCTTTCAGTTCTTATAACCAATCATCTATCAAGAATTTTTTTCCCTATGAACTTAGATGCTATAAGAGAGAGCATTGGATGAGTTTGATTCTCCCTTAAGTGAGCCACAACCCCCCTAATAATGTTGTTGTTTTTGTTCTCTATCTATTTTCATTACTTTTGCATATCTACATTTTTACATTTTTACCTTGTTCCATGTTCTTAGGCTAAATCCTTTTTCATTCAAATATTTTGCATTATAATAGCAAAATATATGTTGAAATTAATGCAATAAGAGTACATAGAGTAGGAGCACTACTAAAGATAAGCTTTTTCAAAATAATGGGATTTGAGAAATAACTGAAAAATTCAAAGGAGAAAAAGCCAAATTGTTTAGTAAATATATTTAGAGAGTAAAATCGAAGGAAAAATTTGAGTGTGAAGAAAAAAAAATTGCATCAAGGGAACCCTAAAGGAGGAGGCTATCCTCTAAGTTCAGCGTTGTCCTGAATTGTCTTTGTGGCAGATGTGTTGAGGTTTTGGAGAGTGATTTAAACCATTGGAGAAGGAGTTGAGCCTAAGTACACTGAAGAGGAGGAATATTATAATACATGATAATGACTACCTTGGAAATCTATAAGGAAATCCTTGAACACACAAAGCTCATCATGTACCTAGTGACTTAGGTCCATACGTTTTATTAGATACTCTATTAATGTTAATGTTTCAATACTAATCCGAGGTCCGTTAGCTACTAGATTTACCCTTGATCTGTTACTTCTGTGATGTTGTTAGAATTGAATTTTTAAAAGAGCACATATGCATGTTGTAAAGAAGAGGAAACAAGAAAACCATTAGCAACATAAGAAAACAAGGCGTTGATAATAGAGTTCACCCAGTGTGGGCTACGTCTCTAGGCCTGGTGTCAAAATGGGGTAGGCCACTTCATATAGTGCTAGAAATGGGGAGATGTACATGGATGTTGTTCGCTATCATACAAGGATGTGCCCTCAACTTGAGTGGCTTGTATCTCCACGAGACGTTCTACTACAGGAAATCTCACTCACAATGGACCTCCTATCAACATGAAATAATCTCACATGAAGCAAAAACAAGATCACGCAACATGCATCAAGAAAGGATCTAGAAATCATAATACATCTCACAACAAAAATAGGCACATGATCAAATTGAATATACCTCAACCCCTGAAGTTGGTTGAATTAGTGGATGCCTAGCTGTTGAATCTAGCTACACCGTCGAATTTGTGGCATCGAGGGGCATAGAATTGACCGTCCATGCTTGAAAATTCGACACCGTCACTCCAATCTGGATAATGGCCAAAAATGGGGAGATCTATTGCTGAAACGGAAATTTCCATCGGATTCTTGTTGCCGAGAGGTATAAAATCAACATAAATTTTGTCGAATTCTGACTCTTGCAACTTCGGGACCTCAAGGAATCTTTTTTATGCCCTCAAGATTCCTTGGGGCATGGTTTCACCATCTCCATGGCTCATGGTTTCACCCTGCGATAAAAAAATGGTATTTCTCGATTTTCATGCCGGTGAATTCCGTTGGTCCTCCTTCTGGGCGCACTACAAAAATCAGGTTTATATATGAATTTTGTGGCGGCGTTTTCCAAGGGGCGCCTTGGCGCATTGGTTGTGGGCGACATTGTTAAGGCAAAAGTTGGGGTTTCCAACCCCACCAACCTTCCACATTTGGAAAAACGTTGGTGCGATTGTAACTGTGGTGGTTAGCATTTATTGCGGTATGCATATTTTTTGTTCCATGTCTTTTTTGAAGTTAAGTTTTGGGACCGCCCGCTCGGGGGTCGGCCACGTGGGTCGGGCAGGTTCGATCTCCTCCTCTGCTGCCTTCAGGTGGTGTGACAAATGTGAGGATTGGGCGGTGGGAGGGTCCGCTCCACGCGACCTGACCCAACCGCATCGTTTCAATATATATAGTGGTTGGTTTTTTTTAATGGTGGCCCATGGGTTTCGGCGGGGGTCATGGCCCGTCAAACCATTTAAAAATTTATATTTATATATGTTGGGCTCCGGCAAGGGGTGGTGGTATTTGGCCACCTACCACTTCGATTTTTATTATATGTATTTTGTAGTGAGTGGTGGGGTGGCAGGGGTGGTGGCTCGCCACCCTCATTTTTATATTTTTTTTTTCATTTACAAAAAAAAAATTGTGCATTTTTAAATTTAACCGATTGGGGTTTTTAAAGAGGCCACAATTTCGCCCATTTTTGGGAGCTGATTTCCATGCTGGTTGACTGTGAATTTGTGGGACACTTAAACCTAGCCCACTGCCCAACTTTGACAAAAAAATTGACTTGCTCTAACTTCTCCATACGAGCTCGGATTGGAGATCTGTTCACACCATTGGAATCAAGGCGACGAGCACTTCAATCTGAACCTGGTTCAAGAGCAATGCGACCACTTTTAATTTTGACCATTTATGAGTACTCTTGGTCTCTTGAGGGTGTCTGGAGCCACCTGGATCGAATACAAACTTCCAAATTAGCTAGGCATATGTGGAGGGAAGAGTGAAGGTTGTTAATAGCATCAACATGTTGACCTAGGGTTTTTATGATATCAACGAGGTCTTGATGAGCCATGAAAAATGAACAAAGTGAATAAACACAATCTTGTGGAGAAGGAACGTTGAAGGTGATATGGGAATGAGGAAAATAAGGAGGTGGAGGGAACACCATGAAAAAATAAATCAATAGATGCCAATGAGCCAGAGGAATAAAAATGTTACATCAAGGTTGTTAATAACATCAACGTGTTGACCTAGGGTTGTTCTAATAGCAACGAGGTCTTGATGGGCCATGAAAAATGAACAAAGTGAATAGAAACAATCTTGAGGAGAAGGAATGCTGAAGTTAATATGGTAATGTGGAAAACAAGGAAATGAAGGGAACAACATGAAAAAATAAATTAATAGAGGCCAATGAGCCAGAGGGATAAAAAATATTACAACCCATAATGATATTTCCCATCTAGCGCAAAACCTATGCTAATCCATATTAAAACCTTCAAACAAACATATCTTCCAATTGCTAAGAAATCCCACCTCGATTTGGTTGAATATGTAAGAAGGAAATATGAAAGATGGTGTTAAATGATAAAGGGACAAGGGGTGATGCGATATCGGTCTCTTGCATGAGTCAATAACTTTGAGATCCTAACACATAATTCAGGGGTCGATGGATCATATTAATTAAGGAAATAATCATGGGATTAGGAGGGGGTGACATTTCCCATTAATCAAAATTACCCCAACATTTTCAAGAAGGGCTTTCATGGCTTAAAGGTCTATAAGGTAATTATTAGAATGAAGGTTGTGGCCCGAAGGTGACCTTAGTAAAAGAGGGGAGAATGGAACAAATGCATAGAATGAAAAAAATCAACTTGGTATCAGAAGGACTGGTGCTAAGACAAATATTGAGTATGGTATTTTTGGAGTCACCAACAATGGTAAGGTTTTGCAGATTGTGGGAGGAGGCCAATTTAACACCTTGACGTAAAGCATAGACTTCAACTTGATTATTGGTGGCAATGCCTAAAATCCAAGAGTAGGTGAATTCAATGTTTCCTCTCCGATAAAAAATGACCCCCTTGTACTTGCCTCCCTTTAGAATTTAAATCTCTTACAACATATGATATTTTTTATTACATTGTATTTTTTTGGAGAGACTAGTCATATGAATCTAGATAAGGGTGTAGTACTTGATTCATTAGTCTCATAAACATAGCTTGGGCATTGCATAAACCAAATGGTATGAACAACCATTCATACAAACCTTGGATGGTTTTGAAGGTAGCCTTCCAGGTGTATTCTTCTTTGACTCAAACTAGGAGATATCTTGATTTTAAATTAGCTTGGTGAAGTATTTTGCGTGTTGCAACTGATTTGTCATGTCATCAATTTTGGGAAGGGATACCTATTTTTTAGTGTAATATTGTTTAAAAAATTTTAGTTTATTCACATTTGCTAAGTTAGCCCATCCTTCTTTGGTACAATCATGATGTGTGGCCCACAAGGTGAGGTACTTGGTTGAATCACAACCTGTTTTAGTAGCTATTTCAATTGCTTCTTCACTTTGTTTGCTTCCATAATTGATTGTCTATATATCCAAATATTCAATAAGGGAGAGTTTGAAAGTAATTGGACTTCATGCTCCATTAACCTATTGGTTGGTATCCCTTTAAGCTCCTGGAACACTTGTTTTTATGCCTATAGAAACCCCTCCAGTTAATAGTTTTGTTCTTTAGTACACCACTCCAAGGATGCCTTTGCCCTTAATGACTCATCATCAAACTAATTTTCTCCTAAGAAGAGTATAACATATTTCTTTCTAGAACTATTCATATTTTTAGCTTGGTTGGCACTTACCAGTGAAATCATGGACTTTCCTTTATGAAAATTGATGAAGGATTTCCCATCCTTGATGAGGAGGTATTGGTTAGATCTCCACATGAATATTGCATCCCTCATATACATGTATGGACTCCCAAACATAACCCCACAAACATAAAGTGGTATTACATCCAATTATACTTCATCAATTTAAATGAGAGTGTAGAATTGGATGTAATACCACTTGATGTATGTGGAGTCGTGTTTGGTTTGGGAGTCCATACATGTATATGTTGGATGCAATCTTCATGTGGATAACCAACCATTGTTGCTTCATCAAGGATCGAAAATCCTTCATCATCAACATGTACAAAGGAAAGTACAAGATTCCACTGATAAATTCCAACCAAGCCAAGAAGTTGATTAGATCCAGTAAGAAATATGTTTTACTTTCCCTAAGAGAAAATTAGTCTGATGATTTTTCAATAAGGGAAAAGGCATCCCTAGGGGGGTGTGCTAAAAAACAAAAACGTCAATTGGAAGGGTTGCTACAAGCATATAATGGAGTGTTCTAGGAGCCTAAAGGGCCACCAACCAAGAGGAAAGCAGAGAAAGAAATCTAATTATTGCCAAACTCTCCATTATTGAATATTGGATTGTATGGAGAATCCAGTATGGAAGCAAACACAGTGAAGAAGTGGTTGCATTTGTTGTTACAGTAGGGAGTGGTTTGATCAAGTACCTCATATTATGGGTCACCCATCATAATTATATCAAGCAAGGGTGGGACATGGTGAATGTCCATCAATTACAAAGCATTAAACAAGATTGTGATCAAGAACAGGTACCCCCTTACCTAAGATACATGATCTATTAGATTAACTTCAACACACAAAATACTTCACAAAGTTGCATTTAAAATGAGGATACCTCTAGGTTTGAGTCATAGAAGAAGATACTTGGAAGATAACCTTCACAACTAGACAAGGTTTGTATGAATGGTTGGTCATGCCATTTGGTTTATGCAATGCACTAACTAAGTTAATAAGACTGATATTAAATAATGTGCTTCTCCCTAATCTAAATTCATATATCACTTTAAAATAAAAAATAAAAAATAAAATAATTAGGGATTTGGGTTTTAAATTATAAATATATAAATTTGATAATTAAATGGTCATAAATTATTTAAGAGTTTTAGTTTTTACACTTCATTCATTCATATATATATGTCAAATAAAAATAATAATAAATTTAAAAAATTTAAAAATTATTTCAAATTATTGAATACATATTGTATTTCACTATTTATTATCATAATTATTCTTTATTAGTAATATATACATTCATAAAATATATCTAAAAAATATTAAAAATCAAAGAAGCATATATAATTATTTTATTAAAAATATTATATTTATAGTTAATTATAATTTATATATTTGTTATACTATCTTTAAATAATTAAAATAAAGGAAAACTTCTCCAATTAACTCCTTATCTCTCTTTCTCTTTGTGTCTCACACATATATAAAAGTACCCTTAATTCATTAGTGTGATAATAATTTAACCATAGTTACATATATTATATTCACATCCCTTCAGATTTTTCAATGGATTTCTTTTGAATTCTCACTATCCCTTACATGGATTTTATTACCATTATTTTTTTTTTTAACATAATGATTATATTTACTTTAAAAAAATTAGTTTTCATGGCTATAACCATTTATATGTTTGTGTAATTTCGACGACTTCAAAATTCTAGTACATTCCCTAAAGGGGCCAGTTTCTAGATAATTTCTACCTACTACTTGGTTTGTGCTATTCTATCCAACTTTTGGTGGCGCTTTGTTAACTCCAACTTCTTGAAGATTTGTATACGAGATGAGAAAAATATTGTCCATCAACATTTTGGAAGGAGCTCCAACCGAGAAAGATGCAAACTAAAAACAATATTATAGCTTCTAAATGGTTTGACTATACAAGACAACTTTATGAGCAGTATCCCAAGGTTGACCCTCCTCCCTTAGTAAACACTTATACAAAACTCTTCACGATGTAAGAGGTAGAGATGGGTATCAAAAAGTTGGGTGCTGGAAAAGAAAAATACTTAGCTGAACTCCAAGCAAAGTATTTAAAGTGGGGCTTGAAATTTTTTGCACCTCACATTACAAAAAATTTCAACATCATACAACAGGGGTTCCCCACAGATTAGACAACTAGTATGGCAATACCTCTTTTTAAGAGTGGTGACGTCAATAATCCCTCCAACTGTAGGACCATAATGATAAAACCCTTGTTTGCAAAGTTATTTGGAAGCATGTTAGAAAATAAAATCAGCAAGTGGGGATAAGAAAGAGATAAATGTGCTAAAAGACAAGTAGCTTTTAGACCTAAACATTCCAAAATTGATCATGGTATAACTTTAAGGCACATTGAGAAAGTTTGGGAGAAAAATAAGGAAGTATTTTGTTGCTTTGTTGATTTCATAAAAGCCTTTGACACAGTTCCTAGGGATAAGCTTTGGCACAAAATGGAGGAACTTGGGGTTCCCAGCCATTTGAGAGCAACTGTGCATAGGCTGTATGAAGAGGTGAAAATCCAAATTAGAACTTCAGTAGGCATTTATGAAAGTTTTAGAAGCAAAGCTGAGGTTGAGAATGGTGGTTAGCGCCACGACGTAGCCTACCGGGAGGCGCCCCAACATTATTGGTGCTACCCTTCTTGTACTTGATGTTAAAATGAAATTGTTGCAGATATGTGGACCACTTCTGATGGCGATCATTCTGCAACTTCCCTTGTGTCTGTATGAACTGCAGGGGCCGGTGGTCTGTGTGGATGATTGTTTCCTTCCCCAAAATGTAATGCTTCCATTGTCGATAAGCTTGCACAATGGAATACATTTCTTTTTCATAAGTGGGATACTTGCGAACTGTGTCAGACAATGTCTCACTGTGAAATGCCACTGGATGTCCCTGTTGAGTAAGAACTGCCCCAATAGCATAGTCAGAGGCATCTGTCTCGATCTAAAATGGTTGTTGCAAGTCTGGTAAAGTGAGCACTGGGGCAGAACAGAGGCGATTTTTCAATTCTGTGAACGCCTTCTATTGAGGTTCCGACCAAAAGAATTTTGCTCTCGCTCCTCCTTGTCTTCCATCAACCTCATGAAGGTTGCGGAGCGTTCTTTCACAACCCAAAAAACATGACCATCCATTCAAAAGGCCCTCCTTGGCTTTGGAAGGCGCCTTTCCACACATCTAGGGTTCGATTGGTACCGTATGATACCTGTATCAAGTCGATCTTGCTGAAATATTTCGCCCCTTTGAGTTGTTCCAGAAGTTCATCAATCTGTGGGATCGGGTACCTATTCCAGACAGTGATCTTGTTCAGCATCTGATAGTTAATACAGAGTCTCCAAGTCCCATCCTTATTTTGTACCAACATGATCAGGCTCCCACAGGGCAATGAACTTGGTCGGATGTGACCTTTCTGCGACAGCTCTTGAATCTACCTCTTGATTTCATCGTTCTCCAAAATAGAGCATTGATAGATCGTTCCATTGGGTAGCAGCGCACTTGGGGTCAGATCAATGAGGTGCTTGGACTGACAGTGCAGAGGCACCCCTGTTGGTGAAGTTAAGATGTCCCCGTACTCCTCCACAACCTTGTCCATTTGTTGTTGTCATGCAAAGGAGCCCTGTCTGGAGGTCATGGCCACAGTCTTCTTCTTGCCCTGGGGGCGGATCATCAGGAAAAAAAATTTCAAGGTTTGGGAAATGAGCTTACTACATTGTTTTGCAGTAACCAAAGGGATAGCGGTAGTCGGTGGTACCTCTGGTATCCTGTACAACTTATTTCCCAAAGTAACAATAACAGCGTGAGGCTGAGACTCATAAATAGCATGTCGCTTCCACAAGTATGGTTGGTCTAATAATACATCAGAAACATCAAGAGGAGTAATGTCACATAATACTTTATCTGTGAAGGGCTTGATGCTATAGGGAAGGCAGCATTGTTGGTTGACGCAGAGAACCCGTCCTTGGTGAAGCCACCCGATGGTGTATGGTTGTGGGTGTGTTGTGGTTGGCAAGCCCAGCTGCTTCACGGCGTCTGCTGAAATGAGGTTCTTTTGGCTCCCATTGTTGACAATGAATTGTAGCAGTGAACCCTTTACCCACATCTCGGAGTGGAAGAGACGCTCCTCCTCCTCTGGATCTTTCGGTTCCTCCTTTTGGATCTTCGCAATGGCAACAATGGCGTTGGGCTCCGCATCAATAATCTGTTTCCCTTTGTCATTCCCCTTGTCAGGTTCTGATTTAGAGTTAGAGAATGCATCTGATTCAAAAGCTCTCATCTCAGCCACCAACGACTACTTGGCCCGACACTCACTTGTGTTGTGAGTGGAGCTCTTATGGAACTCATACCACTTTCCTATGTCCTTCTTTGGCTTCGTGGTGTTTTTCTTTGCTTGTGGCTTTGGCAGGTTGTCTTGGGCCACCATGCCTTGGCTTTGTCCTTTGTTTTGCTGTTTGAGGGCACCTTTCCCTTGCTTTTGATTCACACATCCAAAGTCTCACTTCTTCTGTTTGAATTTCTGCTCAATCTTGGCAGCGTATTGGTATGCCGTACCAAGCGAAGAGATGTCAAGGAACTCCATTTCCTTCTGAATGTGTTTGTGCAGACAGCCGCGGTACTTGAGCACCAAATGTCTCTCTGAATCTTTAATACCCAACTTTGTGCGCAGGGTATGGAACAGATTCGTCAGTTCGTGCACATCTTGATCCTTTTGTTGCCGCAACATGGTCCATTGGATGTACTTGTCCATACCGCTCATCAGATAGCACAGTGGGTGGCCACCAACATCCACCTGGATCAATAAATGGTGAATTATATTCAAGGAATCACCAAAAACAACAACCTCTTGAACTCCCAAATTCATAATTTGTCTCAATTCGTAATTTTTCTCAGAATTGCTTCTAATTATGTTGTTAGAAGTGATCTAAACTTCAAGCATACAGAGAGTTCTTGACTTTGAAAAAAATACCTTGGTCATCCCTAAAACTTACACAAGACCTATTTTTAGGCATCGTCTATCTATTATTGCTTTTGGAGTTTTTTAATCATTTCTCCGTAAAAATGTTTATTCTTCTTGATTCTCAAAGAAAAAAAATTACCCCTAGTCACCCCTAAAACTTACACAACACCTATTTTTAGGCATTGTCTATCTATTATTGCTTTTGGAGTTTTTTTCCCTATTGGCCAGAAAATGTTTTTGGTCAAATCTGGTTGTTCGCTGTTTAAAATTATATTTGATTGCATATATGGTTTCAACACCCTAAAAAATCCTAGGGCCTTCTCATTCTAGAGAGTTCACAACTTAAACTTGTGATTCCAAGCCCTTGAATTCTAGAGAGTTCATAACTTAAAGTTGTGATTCCAACCAATCCCTGTTAGGTTCTAGACAAATTAGACTATATCGAGAACAATAAATATTCCGGCATGATTTGGAGAAAATTTGGTAATTTTTAAAAAATACTGGTTATAGCTGTCAAGCTTCAAAGTTTTAGGTGCCCCAAATTTTTTTGAGACACTCAATCCATTTTTACCATTAAAAAAATATAAAATTTAAACACTTTCCAAACAAATTTCTTAAATATATATATTATTTTTTCCGGATTCCTGGTTAGAAAAAAAAAAAAAAAAACCGTCCGGGCGACTCTTCGGCCAACGCCTTAAAAATTAAATAAAAATAAATCAAGTATTAAATTGTTTTATTAAAAAACCAGAACTTGCGTTGTTCAGAATCGTTCGTGTGAATGAAACCCGGCCGTTTTTTCCCGACAACCCACATGCAAAACGCGGAAAGAACTATTATAATAATAAGGTCGCCTGTAAACCGCCACGCACAACGAGCGGTGTCCAGTCAACGGCGACCCTTCATTTTTTGCCTTTTCGCTCTCAGGCAGATGTCGGCAAGATCTCCAGTTATAGAGAAGTGCGCCGCAGCCGAATCCCGGGAAATTCAATGTGCTCAGAAAAGACGTACGAAAAGGACATGCGCGTGCCGGCAAACCGGGAATGCCGTGACGGCGACGGGGCCCTCGGCCACCCCGGGTGTTTGGGACGCGAAGTTTTGTCAAATTTGCATTATTATCTGACGTGGAGAGTACGCAGCCCAACGTGGGCCTGTCGCGGATTCTGTACGTCTATACATATCAAATCTATGCGATATTAGAGATTTTATTTATTTAAAATTATATTGTTAAAGAATTTAAAGTTATTTATTTATTTAAAATATGATATGTTTAAAGAATTGGAAGTGACTTTGGTTGAATTTATTTAGATGTTATTAAGTGTTTTCTTAAAGCATTTCTTGATATAAAGTCACTAGTTCAATTCTCCATATTAATTTAGATGATATATTATACTATATTCATGTCTCATATGTATTCAATTTTAAACCAAAATTATATAATATAAAGATGGTTATTAAAATTATATAGTACAATAAAAAAGAGTGACACTTACCAACTTTCTTTGGTTTTTGAGTTTCTAATAGCTATTAATTTTTGAATCCAACAATGATATTTTTCAAAATTATATAATATAAAGATGGTTATTAAAATTATATAGTACATTTAAAAGGAGTGACACTTATCTAGATCAACTTTCTCTTGTTTTTGAGTTTCTAATATCTATTAATTTTTTAATCCAACAATGATATTTTTCAAAATTATATAATATAAAGACGGTCATTAAAATTATATAGTACAATTAAAAGAGTGACACTTACCTAGATCAACTTTCTCTAGTTTTTGAGTTTCTTATAGCTATTAATTTTTGAATCCAGCAATGATATTTTTCCTTAAAATTTGTTAAATTTAAAATGAAATAAATAATATAACAAAAAATAAATGGATACTTTAAAGGTGATGTATGATGATAGGAAAATTAAAAATATACGTTATGAAACATTAAGGAGATTAAAATTTAATTTAATCAATATTATTTTAGAATTTACTTTAATCAATATTATTTTTAATTTTTCCTTTATTAAATTTAAAATGAAATAAATAATATATCAGTAAATAAATGGATAATTTAAAAGAGGTGTATGATGGTTGGAAAATTAAAAATATACATCCTGAAATATTAATTTAAGGAGATTAAAATTTAATTTAATGCATTATTTTTTTTAAAGTGATTAAAAGTATATTATTTTGATTTTGTTGAATATTTAAACTATTGTATTTTAAAACTAAGTTATATGATATAACATCGGTTGTAATCAAAGTTTGAATTAAAATAGTTTGAATTAAAATTATATTTATATGACCATTTATTAAATTTATTATTATAGAGATAATATACGAAATATTATGTCTTTTTGTGTTGATTTGGTTGTGTTATATTTTTGTATTTATTTGGGAGTTATTTAATATAATTCTTGTTCATTTTTTTAGTTAAAGAAATAAAGCTGGGTTTAAGGAATATTTGCTTTTCTTCTTTTACTTTTTGGGATGAATATGAATGTTTTTTTTGGGCTCAAGTGCTTTCTTCATCTAATAATATTTGCTCAAGTTTCGCTTGCTCATTAAATCAAGTGGCTCTAGTATATCAATTGCATATGCATTCCCTCTAGAATCTCAACTTTGTTGCACTATTCTACAAATATAAAATTACAAATTTATTTTACCTTTTGCAAATTTAGGTATAAAATTACAAATTTATTTTACCTTTTGCAAATTTAGGTTGAGGACAATGGTGGCAAACCCTGAGATGAACAAGCCCTTAGTATATTACAAGTGTTTCAAAAAATAGATTTTATTGTCAACTCAAATAATGATTATATTTAATTGGTCCCTTTCTCACCTCCTTGTTCCTTGGTCTCACTACTCTTTGGGTACTTAGGGATTTTCTTCAAATTTGTAGAAAATGATTATGTTGTTAAGGTATAACTTAGTATTCTACTTTTATTTTATTTGGCATAATAGAATAATGTTTTATTGTACATTTATCAATGGGAAATATTGAAAGCACATGTCAATGTAATTTGGTCAAAGAAAAAAAGACACACACATTATTTAAATTTCCCAAGTTTATATTGTTGTTGACTTCATCAAGTTGTTTTATAAGATAGGAAAATATGCATGTATGTTTTGAAACCAACATTTTAGACTTCATATATGAGAGTCCATTTTTAGGGGATCACCATGCTTCACATGCTTGGAGCTTTGGCTTTGGCTCTATGTCTGAGACCCTTTATGTGCTTTACAAATTAAACCTACATTAGACACCACTTCCTTTTCTACTTATTAATTTTTAGAAAGAAATGGATGCTACCATGTTGTACATAATATTATATATTAGATTTTTTTTTTAAGTCACACCTTTGATAACTCCATTAATGCAACTCATGAGTTTATTTATGTATATCTTTACATGCATGATTGCAAATGTTGTTGAAATTATGCTTGCCTTACTAATGGGCCAAACTAAGCATAACACTCAATATGGTTAATAGTGTTGTGCATAATAATTAAGGCCATAACTTCCTCAGAAATGATACCCATGTTATATTATCCCAATAATAAGTGAGTCATATTACAAGTTTTTTTTGTAATGAATGAGGCCTTGAGTGTTTTTAATGAAATTAGACAAGTTTGTTATACCAAGCAATGCTAATGGGATTCAATGTGTGATTCAAGAATTTCCACACTCTCAAGTTACAACCAATGACTTCAAGGTTGACATCAACATTGAAGTTGATGGTGCATGCTCTTTACAAGTGTACAACCAAAATCCACATGTCTTCACTTAGTTTAAGTTATGTCTGTACTCCACTAGTGAGCTAAGGGCATCATTGGGACTAGAATGAGGTTTGCTTCTATTAAAGCCAACAATAAAACATAAATGTAAAGAAAAAATATGGAGTGACCAACAAAGAATGTGACAATGTTATCATAATGAAAATTTGCACTAGCAAAGGAAAAAAAATCATAACATGAAGAATACTAGAACAATGTCAATTATGAGAAGGGGTTTTCTAGTCCATTTCATGTTAATGTTTACTAGAGAGTATAATCATAAATTTTTGTTGTTGTTGTTTGTTAGTTTTTAATAGTGGGAAAATCTATCATAACTCAGTTGTAAAACCAATAGTGGGGACAACCATCATTGGCTGCTATCCACAAATCTAGGCTAAATTGTCACTATTATTCAAAGAAAACCACGCCATTTGGAATTAACCGCTCGTGGTTCATAAGGGGCAGACTTTCACTCTTGCCAGATGACTCTCGGTCTTAGGTCGTTAACTTCTTTCCTTACATCTAAGGAAGATAAACTCTTAACCAAGAAAAAATAATTTTAGAGCACACTCCAAACCCAATAATCATAATATTTGTTACCATAAACTTTGAATTAGAAAATTGCTTTGAAATATAAGATACTTATAATAAATATAATTTTTTTTTTTTTGGAAATCTAATAAACTTATAATAAATATATAAACATCACATATTATAAACATAAATTTCCAATATATAAATTATTTTCTTTTAGGAAATTTAATAAATCTATTAAAACTATGCTTGTTATTTTTGAAATTGTGACTACAGACTATTCTTATTTTGGTGACTATAAACTACCTCACATATATTTAGACTTTATATTAATATTTGTTTTTTGTTTTCTAATATTTAATATATATAAATGAAAATTGTTATTTTAATTTAATGTATACATTTGACTTAAATTATATATTATTGTTTTATAGGTTAGAAGTTTTATTACAAGTCTATCACAAAATACATTTTCACAACCTTTTATCATATTTATTAATTAAAGGTATTAAGTGTGAATAAATAGAAAATGGTATTAATTATATGTAATGATGATTATATAATGGTATTAATTATGATTATATTGTATTTAGTGTTGAAATATTGTTAATTAAGTGGTAATATATTAACAATAATAATATTATAATATATCTAATTTTATAAAATTGTATGGAAAATGATAATCAAATATATAATTTTGAAATGGTTAAATTATATTTTGATCAATGTTTTTGAAAAAAAAAATATGTATATTTCATTTTTAAAAATATAAAAAAAAAATTAAAAATTAAAAATAAATAAATAAACAAATTAATATTAATTCAACATTAAATCCATTATAATATATCATACCACAATTAATATAATAAAATAAAATAAAATATTATTATTTAAAAAATTTATAAAAATAAAATTTTATTTTATTTTAATTTTTAATATATATAAAATTTCATCAAACACAACAATGTTTTTTTTAACTTGAACATTAAATAGTTTAGTTTTTTTCTCAAACATCCACAGTTGCCTAACCTCTTTCCATAGAGACCATCATCTAGATGCATGCCAAAGATTTCATTTTCTCTAAAAGAATGTCTGGTCTGGCCCCACGTTCTTGGAAATGGTAGGTAAATGAAGCAATTGTTATATTCGAAAGAGTTGAATGCATGTAGCCATTGTTCCCCTTTCAGAATTTTTGGCTTCCTCTCAATTTCCACTATATTTCCTAGTATCTATCCATAATGTCTCCCTGCCCCAAGCCTAACATTTATTCACCCAATATCCACGACTATGCTCGCATTACTAAGTACATAAAATCATTTTTTAATGAGTCTAGAAATTTGTGTGGAGAGTGTGAATGCCAACAAGTTCCCTAAAGGTGAAATCTATGGGCAATGTGAATGCTCTCTTATGGTGGAAATTTGTCAACACTCTGTGTTTGAGAAATTCAAACTTGTGTGGTGAAATCTCTGGGCAGTGTGAATGCTCTCTTATGGTGGCAATTTGTCAACACTTTCTTTGAGAAATTCAAACTTGGTGTGCTCTAAGAAATTCAAAAGTAGGCGCTTATCTAAGCTCAACGTGGCATACACCTTGAGAACATCATGAAACACTCCAACCTAGGAGCATAATATATTTTATTAAAATTGTAAATTTCCCTGCCACAAAATTCCCCAAAGGTGGGAATTTGTGTAGCTTGACCACATTACTAGCATTAATATAACACATGCAAATCCAAAACTAGAGTAAAAGCAGCCCCCCCAAACAACATTTCCAAAGTGTTGGGAAACATCATTGAGTATTGTTATCCTCCTTGTGAGGTCCGCCCTTGCTTTTATTTATGAAAAAAAATGTGTTCTAACTCTCTCTTTTGACCTAAATGGTCCATCCCCGTGCCTGGTTTTTAGAAGGTTAATATTTTAATTAGTTGTATACTTAGGACAAATGGATCTAGCCCATTGTAATGTTTAATGTAGGATTAGCATATCCTTTATGCTTTTTTGGGTGCATGCTCAAAAGAGTAGTAAAAAAAGTCAAAAGCTACATTGATATTAATGTGAATATGTGGTTAAAGGAAAAAGTTAACTTTTATGATAAACAAAAATATTTATAAATATATTTTGAATTAATATGTTAAATTAAAGTATTTTATAAGGTATTTATAAACCAAGATAATATGGTGTTGTTCAATTGCATGGAGATACACTTGGAGAATTGAATACAACATAATGCATATGAATTATGAATTTTTGATAAAAAATGATAGATTTTCATTAATTTTTTAGAACAATGTGGTTATTTACCAAAATGAACGTAAGACTTTCATTCATTCATGGATGCAAATCCTTACTTAAAATGCCAAACCAAACTAAGATTTTTCACAAGGAATTTGCTTTCATTCGTTTTTGTAGGACTATTGTTCTGCCATGTGATACATTGATTGAAAAATTAAAAATAGGTCATAGCCAAAACAATATTTTAGGGTGTTTATTAAGGTATTTATTTTCATTATTTTTTATAGAATAATAAGATATTATAATAATATATTTGGATAAACTAAATTTAAACTTTTTTACTCGGATTTTTAATCAAAATACTAAATTGAAACATTCAATAAAGTAATGGATAAGTGTATCTTAATTCTAGTAAATGTAATTGATAAGTATATCTTAATCTTAGTAAATGATGGTACTTTTAATAATAAAACTTCATAAAATATACTAAAATATGAGAATATTAAATATTACATAATTTATTTATTTATTTTTCCGAAGAAAAAATCTAAAAATCTATTAAAAAATAAAATTACATTTTGCATGTGCTTAACACACTCATAGTAGCCTAGCTACTTGTACTCATAACGTGCTAAATTGCACCAAAAAATAGATTTACATTTACCCAGATAAACTCAGGTTCTCTTTTTTACTTTTCTTCTTTTGAACTTTTTTCCAACCTCCAAAATTTGGATTGGCGATTACAATTATCATTTCTTCTCCTTCCAATTTTAATGGCACTTTTTTATCTGAGTTAGAGCTCTCGGATACATGAGTTTTCTTTGTTTTAGTTGCTCCTTGATTGTGCATATTTCCTCATGTCGTTGTCTTGGCTCCTGGATAACTGCTAAATTATTGGCTTTCTCATCATGACTCTAAGAATTATTCTACTTCTTTTCATCCTCCTTCACTCGGGGATCTTGTTGATTTTTTTCATCTGCTTGTTGATGATTCTCGTCCATTTCTTCCTCTTCGTCTTATGAATAAAGCAGATCTAGAAATTTCCAACCCTTTGGATTTTGCGATATTTTCTTTGCCCTTTTCTTTCCCCGGGGACATGTATTATGTAAATGCCTAGTCTAGTGACAAATCCGACATATGAAAGCCATAGTTTCGAAATATAACAATTGAGTCCACTTAAAATCTTAGTGGACTAGATGAATACGATCTGGGATGAATTTACTAAGGTATATCTCAACATAGAAAGATACCTTTTTCCATTATGTTGTGATTCGTCTTCAGAAATATCCCCAATGTGTTTTGAATTCCTTCTAAATCTGGGTGGTGCTAGAAAGGAAAAGGGACTTGGGAGGTTGTGAAGTCTCACCCATACTGACATCTTCAAAGCCACCATTGTTGTAGCATCAAAAGTTGGAAATAATGTTACGAAGAAACCCTTCCCCAAAACCATGGTCCCTCGTTTAAAACAAAATCCAGGTCCTCTTGATTATCGAAATGAACCATGAAAATCCCCTTCACACACATGTAGATAACGCATTTATTGGTCCAATTGATGAAGACTCGTTGATGTAGTTCTTCATACTTGGGAAAAAATGTTAAATCTGTAGAGAAGAGCTCTGGTTTGAAGCACTGTGAGCAAACCGCTTACTTCTATCAAGTTTATTGACATATCTGGAGCTTTTTCCATTTGTTTGACCAAATAAGGCCTTGGAATTGATAGATTTGGATATTATCCATTTATTGTAGTAGCTCTCCCTTTCACGACATCCTTGAAAGAGGCTAGACCCTTAGGGTTTCTGACATACAAAGTGGATCTAGACGTGTTACTCATTCCTAGAGCTCCACCCTGCAACCTTAAATTTATGATAATTATGGCATTGCGATTTATACCTAGCCCTTTAGTTGGATGAGATATGGTAACAATCTACCTTCATGAATCAGAATATGTAGATCTACCGGTATACCCAAATTATAATGGACCTTATTTTTCAAATCTATCACCAAATCAAAGGGTTGAACGCCAATGAGGAGCAAGCTCTGATTTAGGGTTTTCACATAGATTTGATAAGTCTCCTCTAGATCCAGTTTTAATTTATGCAAAAGATACTTTTGATCGAAAAAAGGGAGAGGCCATATCTGAGATATGGGCCGGAAATATATTAAAACCTCTTCCCTCCTTGTCTCTCCTCCCAGATCGGGAAAATTTTCAACCACCATGAGGGAAGAGAGATTAAAGGGATTGAATAGAGCTCTCGCACACGTTTGTGTTATCCAGATCCATTGCAAAAACTTCATGTAATAAAAAACAAAAACAACAAGCCTCGGATCAATGTCTATCATGTAAATCCAAACACAAAAAACCACCTTGATATCCCTCACTATTATAATTACATGATTTAATTTAAAGAAATATTTTAATAAAATTATAATTTAATAGTAAAAATAATGATACCATGCTAATTATTAATTTTTTTCCTTAAACAAATCCCAAACCTATGTAGTGTAAATAAAAAACATTTAAACATTACATGTAAATAAAAATATTGTTTACCTAATCTAATAATACTCTTACACACATTACGTGTTTCTAATGAAGTACTTCCAATGAAAAATCAACTACCCGACGTTAAACAAACTATCATACTTTTTAAACACTACTCGTTTTAATGAGAAATTACTTAGGAAGATTAAAGTTATAAAGTATTTATGCAACCAATGAGTAATGTCCTTTTTAAGTACAATAATTTTTCATAATCTAAAAGTCATTTTAGATGAAATTGCAAATATTTAATACTAATATTGTTAAATATGATTTAAAGGTATTTGGGCTGTTGAATTTGTTATTAAATTATATATATATATATATATATATCTATCAAATTAAAAATGTTATGGATATTTTATTGGATAGTTTGTTACAACATATTTGATAAAATTGTGTTTAAAAATTCAAAATCTACACTATGAGGGATTATTTCTTCTTAGATTTCTGATCTATTAACTGTTGTTTATAGTGTATACATGTAAATTATATTTATGTAGAAAATAGAGAATAGCAAAATAAAATGCAGAAACCACAAACTAACACAAGTTATAATTTGGGAAAACCTTTCAAGAAAAAACTAGTATGAAGGTGAGGCCGCTCTGCTCTCTTTATCTGAATAGAAAATGGATGCAAGTACAAATAAGTAAGGCTTGTGGATCGTGGAATGCTACAATTCACAAATTCTCAATGTTTTCTCTCTCCCTATCCACTCTCAACTACTTTTCTTATCTATGAGACAAAATGCACTCGAATTGAATGGAACACCTTTTCCTCTGCGTGGTTTGGTTATAACACAATATGATAGCCTACTAGTGGTTAAGTTTGACTCCTTCAACTCTTAACTAGAGTTACAATATGGATAATTCTATAGTATTCTTCATCATGATCACATGGCTAGCCCATTTTCCATGAGTAATGGGGGATATCATGGCATCCTCTTGAATTATGGTGGTCAAAATAGGAAGGTCAACTTCTGAGTGGCATAAATTTTGCATTCATACTCCAATTGAGGCAATTATTGCATCGCTGGAAAGGTCTCTATATGTAGAATAGCACAAAAAGGTGGCACTTAAGTAGTAAAGTTTGTCCCCAAAAAACACCATTTGAGACTCAAACTTCTCTCTAAAGGTTTCATATGTTGGGAAAAAAAACACTAAGAGAGGGGCGGGGTGTGAATCAGTATTTAAAATTCACAATAAATTTTCCTTACTTTTACTGATTTCTATACACGACTTTAATTAATCCAACTTGTGTATGTATGTGGCTTTCTTAAAAGAAACTTGTGTATTCCAGTGAACTTATTAAACAGATAAATATTCAGAACCTTTACTTAGCCCAATGCATATTTTATTCATCATACATTCAACAAGCAATAAAAATTTGCAGTAAGTACAGAATAAATAATCACACATAAGCAACACACATGAAAACTATGATTTAAGGTGGAAACCCAAGTCGAGAGAAAACCACCGTTGTTGTTGTCTTAGTCTTCAATGTTTATTATATAGAAAACCACTTACAATGTTGTATTGATGCAAACTCATATTAGTACGTAGGCACCCACCTACAGAAGGATGCAACCTTCTCTCGTTCTCCAGGTACAACTGGAAGGGAGATCCAACCCCCTGATCTCGTTTACCAGCTACTACTGGAAGGGAGCTACAACCCCCTGAAATGATCACCAGCTTCTACCGGTAGGAAGCTTCAACTTCCAAACTAAAGGCTTCAACCCTTAGAACCACTGTAGACCACATTTCATAAATTTTCACATTGGATCCAAAAGATTCAACACAACACAATTTGTAGATCGAAACTAATAGCCATCAACCAATAAATAGAACAGTGAGATCACTATAACCATATCACAACATTAAACACAGACTTTTGTATTGACACACAGAATCAACTTCAAACCTGATCATGCATAAAACCAATTGTATATGCTACTTTACTTACAACAACCTGCGTGTATACGCACTTTCTTGTGGACGAACCTGCGTATAGACCTTTATATATTGAAATTAGGAATCTAAATGGACTTAGAGCGATTCAGATACATTCAGGCATACTTTTTCAGATTTATAGAACCCCTTATTCAGTCAGCAGCATCCATCATATTCAATCACATAGTCACTGATCATATTTATACATAATCGACTAGCAACATAAACAATATTCAAACAATCTAGATCTACATGAAGACTTCAATGACAGACAACAAAAATATGGCAGAAATGATCAAAAATTTTCTTGGGCAATCTTTAGAAAAACCCTAACTTCCATACGTGCTTTTGCTGAAACGAACTTGCAGGTATACACGCTTTCACCACAATGAACCAAAAAATAGATCTATAAATATTACAAGAATGCGTAACCCTTCAAAGCAGAAAACTTGCTCAAATCATATCTTTTACTTCAGCAATTATGTGCCAGACCACAAATCTAAACAACTCATAAACATATCATGCAAATACATAGTCATTTCAGGTCTAGAGATCCTGATCCATTCTTGTATTTATGGTTGCATCAAAATATCAGTTCTATCTATTGAATATGGCCCAATCCATGTAGATATACTTCAGACTGAAGTATTCATTCCATTCTCATGCACATGCACTCCCTTGCACTATGATCTTCTCCTTCTTATATAATTTGAGCCTTATCCAATACCATGAGTCAAAAACCACACAAGTTCTGGTGGTATTTTTGGACGAGATCAAATAGTTGTTATTGCGCTCAATATTATGGGCTAATACCATAGTAAGGACCTCTGGTATCATAAATTGAGTGCGTAAGTACATACGCTACTTTGCTTCTTTGTACCTGTGTGTATACGCGACTTGTCTTCACCAAAACTGCGTATATACTAGTTATGGATGTATACTCAGGTTCCCTTCATCAAACCTGCAGGCACACTCGAGTTCCCTTCATCAAACCTACATATACATCTTGAAATTTTACCTTAATCATTCCTTTGTCACAGATTGGAATTCCTTTCTCTGTCACATCTAAACTAACTTGTAGATACATCAATTTTACATCTTCAACAAATAGGTTGCTTATAAAAAGGCAACTCATCGAGTAGGTTGCCATCAAAGACAACATATTACATCATAATGCCAATAGTATCCCCCTTTGGACTTGATGGCAACCATGTTGGTGTTTGATCACCACAACTTGTAGATAGACACATAAATCATAAGCATTATTCAAACACCAAGTTACTCTCCCCCTTTGACATCAAGGGAAAAGGGCAGACCAATACAAGAATACCCAGATCTATGTTGTACTATACGGACCATACTCCCCCTAAACACATGTTGAAGCTTCAAAACAAATTTGCAAGGCTCTATAACCTTTCCTATCACCAACGACGCATACATACATCAATTACCCAACCAAGTGGGGTTACATATTTGACTCAACTACCCAACCAAGTGGGTTTACATTTTTTACTCAAGCACCTAACCAAGTGGGTTTAAAATTTTGAAAAAGTCCATACATGACTAAATATGACAAGTTATACATCATAGGTCTCAACATGACCCTTACATAAAATTTAGGATATGAATTTTATAACCAAGACCAACAGTCCTCAATAGAGAGAGATCATTGAACACACTTCATCAACCAACAGAATGCCAACAATGCATTATATCCAACAACGCTAAACCTGTGAATCATGAACATTTTCAACAACCAATTCATCAAATCATCTTCATCAAGAAGATAAATATCAAGGAAAGGAAATGTAAGTTTAACACCAGAACCGCAGACTGTACCCATCAACACCTGAGCAACAGAGTCAAACCATATATGACAAAGATTGTTATGAATGCTAACCCACATATTTTATGACAGAAAGCTCCATACATGTCTGTATAGCGAGAAACTCGCGTATATACGTGACTATGCTTCATGAAATTTGCGTAAAAATTTAATCTTCTGAAATCAAACAGATCAGACCAGAGAGGCAAATACAACTCCCAGCTTCAGTATGAGATATTCAAATGCTTCTCTGGGGAGAGGTTTAGTAAATATGTCAACAACTTGTTCTTTGGAGGGAACATACTCCAATTTAACCTTTTTCTCAAGCACTTTTTCTCGTAAAAAGTGATACTTGATAGGAATGTGCTTGGTTTTGGAATGCATAATGAGATTTTTCGAGATACTGATGGAACTTGTATTATCACATATGATGGAGATGGGAGGAGAACATTTAATTTGAATATCTTGTAATTTTTGAATCATCTAAAGAATTTGTGTGCAACATGATGCATCATCGACATATTCTTCTTCTGTTGTAGATAAGGCAATGGAACTTTGTTTCTTGCTGAACCAGGATACTAATTGGGGCCCATATAAAATGCACCACCACTAGTGCTTTTTCGGTCATCGACATTTCCAGCCTAGTCTGCATCTGTGTAAGCATGAAGAGTAAGATCAACATTCTTGGGATATCATAGATCAAAATCTTGAGTTCCTTGTAGATATTTGAATATTTTTTTTACGGCCTGAAGATGTGACTCCTTCGGATTGGCTTGGAATCGTCAAACAATCCCAATTGCATACATGATATTCGGTCTAGTCACTATTAGATAAAGCAGAATTCCAATCATAGATCTATACTCTGGTTGGTTTACCATGGGAGAATCATCATGAGAACTGAGGTTACATCCGATCACCTTTGGAGTGCTCACAGGTTTGCAGTCTTCCTTCCCATACTTCTTCAGGATCTACTTGAGATATTTTTCTTGTGAGAGAAAGATGCCATCTTTTGATCTTTGCACTTGTAAGCCAAGAAAATATGTTAATTCCTCGAGCAAAAACATTTCAAATTCCTGCTACATAACAGAAGCAAATTTCTGACCCATGGATTCTTCATTACTCCCAAAAATGATGTCATCAACATAAGCATCAACAATTAATAGTTTATCATCCTCAATTTTTGTGTATAAGTTACTGTTTGCAGATCCTTTTGTGAAACCTTGTTGTTGAAGATATTTTTCAAGACGATAGTACCATGCCCGTGGGTCTTGTTTTAGACCATATATGGATTTTTTAAGTTTGTAAACAAGTTTTTCATCATTTCCCAGAATAAATCCTTCTGGTTGTTCTATATAAACTTCTTCTTCTAGATCAACATTAAGGAAAGCAGATTTTACATCCATTTGATAAACCTTGAATTGTTGAAAACTTGAAAATGCAAGAAATTTTTTTATGGCTTCAAGTTTGGCTACTGGTGCAAATGTTTCTTCAAAGTCTATACCTTATTGTTGAGCATACCCTTTACAAAAAATTCTAGGTTTTATTCTAATTACATCTCCATTTTCATTTAACTTGTTTTTGAATATCCACTTAGTTCCAATAAATTTTTTATCATGAGTTCTTGGAACCAATTCCCAAGTATTATTATTTTCAATTTGATCGAGTTCTTCATTCATGGCCTGAATCCAACATTCATCTTACTAGCTTGGTTTACATTTTGTGGTTCAATGGTGGATAAAAATGATAGATAACTGGGAGATCCTACAAGAGTTCTTCTTGTTTGTACTCTTGATTCCTTTTCTCCCAAAATTTGAGATTCTAGATGATTCTTTTGAACATACCTGGATGGAGACTTTTCTCTTTCTGATGTATCTTCTTCTGGTGCTTCATTAGGTTCTCCTTCTATATTATTGTTATTTGATGAGGGAAAACATTCATCATCATCGTCCTCATTTGTTGTTATTTCCCTTTTGGGAGCTATGAGAGATTCATCAATCATAACATCAATACATTCAACAATCTTCTGGAGATTCTTATTGTAGCATTTGTATGCTTTACTTCTAGAAGAGTAACCAAGAAATATTCCTTCATCTGCTCTAGGTTCAAACTTACCAAGTTTTTCGTCATTATTTTTAACACTTTCTTCCAAAAACTTTAAAGTGCTTCACATACCATACTAGATTTCATAAGGAGTTTTATCACTATTTACACGAACATGAGCCTTGTTGAGAATGTTTACTACAGTATGAGCAACTTCACCCAGAAAGGTGTCAGGGGTCTCAGATTCAACAAGCATAGCACGAGCCATTTGCTGAACTGTTATATTCATTCTTTCCACCACACCATTTTTTTTGCGGAGTTCTAGATACAGAAAATTGTCTTTTTATCCCAATTGTTCACAGAAATCAAAGAATTCATTTGATATATATTCTCCTCCTCGATCAGATCTAAGACATTTGATTTTTAGATCTAATTCATTTTCAACTAAATCTTTGAAGACCTTAAATTTTTGAATGCTTCATCTTTATGTTTCAATAAACCGATCCAACACATTCTAGAAAAGTCATCAATGAATAATATATATTATTGTTCTCCACGTGGTGAATTTTTCCTTATAGGTCCACATAAATCAGTATGTATGAGTTCAAGAGGCTTACTTGTTGATCCTTATTTGGCATTAAATTGAACCCTGGTTTTCTTACCGAATTGGCAAGATTTGCATATGGTACTTTTGGGTAAAGTGATGTTGGGTAGATCAAAAACAACTTTAAGCTTGCTTGATTTGCTTATTTGAGAAAAGTTTAGATGTCCCAATATTTTGTGCCATAACCAGTTTTCTGTAGCTTTACCTAGATAACATTTCTCTTGGCCACCTTTCAATATATATAGATTGCTTGGTGTTCTTGTTCCTTTTATTACGACCTTTCTTGTGTCAAGTTCACAAATCACACACTCTTTTGATCGAAAGACAACTTCATTTCCTTGATCGCACATTTGACTAACACTCAACAAGTTATGCTTTAATCCATCAACATACATAACATTGTTAAATTTAACCTTTTATTTTAGAAAAACAGATCCTTTACCCTTAATGATAGCAGGAGAGTCATTTCCAAAAGTAACATTCTTTTCCTTCTCTAATGCATTGTATGAAATAAGTTTATCTTTATCACCTCTCATGTGTTTTGAACATCTGCTATCAATGTACCATTTATTTTCTTCTCCTTCTACAAATAAAGCTATGCCGCAACTTTCAAACTGTAAATCCTTCCTTCTCCATACCTTGGAACTTGTGGATATTTGTTCTTTTGGCTAAAGTTTTCTCATGCATTTAGATTCCTCATGTCCAAATTTATTGAAAACTAAACATTCAATTTCGTCTTGAAGATGAGAAAAATTGTTATAAGTATTCTTCTTTATTCCTGTCTCATTTCTTTGCTTTCTTACTTCTCCGATCATTATGGTTTTGTATGCAACACATTGAGCAGATTTGTGACCAAAATTATGACATGAGAAATATTGTCCATTAAAAAGGAATTTTTGCGATCATAGAACCTTCTAGTGTTGTTTACATTTTGACTGACATCCTTGAATTTTAATGATCATTCTTTACTTGGACATTGTCTTTGTTCTTTTGCTGAGTAACGAAGCTTTGCTGGCTGGATTTTGCTGCATTTAGATAGCTTGTAGCTGAGGAATTTTCTGACTGAGAAGATTCACCAATATATCCAAGAATTGTCTCCATAAGAGGAGAGCGTTGAAACTTGATAATTTCATCTAAGGTTTTAGATCCTTTAGCAAATCTAAGGTTTATAGTTTTTACTTTTTCAAGTTCCTTTCTTAGACTTACTATTTCACATTCTAATTTCTCATTATGCCTATGCTTTTCTATGAGTTGATTCTTTAGAGTATCTATGGCTATTTTGTTCTCTTCCAAGCATATTTTGAGTAGAGTGATTTATTTAGGAAAATCATTTTCTTCTAAAGCATCCATAAAAGTATCTTTAGCCTCAATATCGTCTTTTTCAAATGCCATGAGTAGTCTAATATCTTGATCAGATTCTCCTTCTTCACTATTTGACAAGCCATCATTATCTTCATGAGTATAGTAACTTTTTCTATTGACAAATCGTCTCCTATTACCTTTTGCTAAATCCTTTCCCTTATCATGATTATCTTTATGGGGACATTTAGAAGCATAACGACCCACTCTTCCACAAGAAAAACATTTGAAAGGAATGAACCTTCCAGTGCCAAGCTGAAGTTTCTTTACAAAATTTACCTCATCTTCTTCTGATACATACCCTGATTATTTTTGTTCTTCCTTGTCCTTTCCTTTTGTAGTAGCTCTAAAAGCAGCTTCTTTGAATTCAGACAGGCCTCCTTTTCTCATTTCAAAAGTAGTCAGGATCCCATGAAGTTGAACAATAGTAAGAGTCTATAGACCCTGCTTCAATTCAATAGTAGACACTTTTGACTCAAATTTAGGAGTTAGAGATTTTAATATTTTATCTACTAAATTTGTGTCTCTTATGTCTTCACCTAGATTTCTCATATGATTTACGATCTCATCTAGACGCAAAAAGAAAATAGAAATACTTTCATCATTATGCATTCTGAGATTTTCATATTGAATTCTGAGAGATTGGAGTTTAGCACTTTTTACGCCTTCATAGCTTAGAATGATTTTGTCCCATATCTCATTTGTTGTATTTAACTGCATAACCTTGACAAATTATGATTCGGTCAGACTTCCTAATAATGCATTGACAACTTTTGCATTAGTTTCATAGTTCTTCCTTGTTGCTGGAATTGTGGGAACTGCAGTTGGATATTGGTAACCGCCTTCAACAATTTCTTGAACATCTGCTCAAAGAGACTGAAGATACGATCTTGTTCTAGTCTTCCATAAGATTAAATTGTTTTCGTTAAAGAGTGGTGGTCTGATAGATGTTGTTGCATCTTGATTTCTCATCTTGGATGATCTTCCTTCTAGCGATTAAGCTTCTTCAGAAGGACCTGCTATGATTCCAATTGTTGGGAAAAAAATACTGAGGGGAGGGGGCGAGGGAGGGGGAGGAATTAGTATTTAAAATTCACAATAAATTTTCCTTACTTTTACTAATTTCTATTCGAGAATTTAATTAATCCAAATTGCGTATATACGTGACTTTCTTAAAAGAAACTTATGTATTCCAATGAACTTATTAAACAGATAAATCTTCAGAATATTTACTTAGCCCAGTGCATCTTTCATTCATCGGACATTTAGTAAGAAGTAAAAATGTGCAGTAAGTACAGAATAAATAATCACACATAAGCAACACACATGAACACCAATATTTAAGGTGGAAACCCAAGTCGGGAGAAAACCACTGTTGTTTTCGTCTATGTCTTCAATGTTTATTATATAGAAAATTTCTTACAATTTTTTTACTTATGCAGACTCATATTAGTACACAGGCACCCACCTGCAAAAGGCTGCAACCTTCTCTCATTCTCTAGCTGCTACTAGAAGGGAACTCCAACACCCTGATCTCGTTTACCAACCACTACTGGAAGGGAGATACAACCCCCTGAAATGATCACCAGCTTCTACTGGCAGGAAGCTTCGACTTCCACACTGAAGGATTAAACCCTCAGAATCACTGTAGACCACGTTTCATAAATTTTCACACTTGATCCAACAGCTTCAACACAACACAATTTTTAGATAAAAAATAATAGCCATCAACCAATAAACAAAATAGTGACATCATTGTAACCAGATCACAACATTGAACCCATATTTATGTATTGACACGCAGAATCAAATTCAACCCTGATCATGCATAAAACCAATTGTATACACTACTTTACTTACAACAACCTGTGTGTTTACGTGCTTTACTGTGGACGAACCTGCATATAGATCTTTATATACTGAAATTAGGAATCTGACGAGACTCAGAGCAGATCAAAGACATTCAGGCATACTTTGTTAGATTTATAGAACCCCTTATTCAGTCAACAACATCCATCATATTCAATCACCCAGTCACTAATCATATTTATACATAATCGACTAGCAGCATAAACAATATTCAAACAATATAGGTCTACATGAAGACTTCATTGACAGATAGCAGAAATATAGCATAAATGATCAGAAAGTTTCTCCAGAAATCTTAAGAAAAACCCTAACTTCCATACGTGATTTTGCTGAAACAAAACCGCGGGTATACGCGCTTTCACCGTGACGAACCAGCGTATAGATCTATAAATATTACAAGACTGCGTAACCCTTCAAAGCATAAAAATTGCTCAGATAATATCTTTTACTTCAGCAATTATGCGTCAGACCTTAGATCTAAACAACTCATAAACAAATCATGCAGATACATAGTCATTTCAGGTCTAGAGATCCTGATTCATTATTTTATTCATGAGTGCATCAAAATATGAGATCTATTTATTGAATATGGCCCAATCCATGCAAATATACTTCAGACTAAAGTATTCATTCCATTCTCATGCACATGCACTCCCTTGCACTATGATCTTCTCTTTCTTATATAATTTGAGCCTTAGCCAATACCATGAGCCAAAAAACACACAAGTTCTGGTGGTATTCTTGGACGGGATCAAATAGCCATTACCATGCTCAATATTGTGGTCTAATACCATTGTAAGGAACTCTGGTATCATAAATTGAGTGTGTAAGTACATATGCTAACTTGCTTCTTTGTACTCGCATGTATATACGACTTGTCTTCACCAAAACTGCGTATATACTAGTTTTGGATGTATACTCGAGTTCCCTTCATCAAACCTGTGGGTATACGCGGGTTCCCTTCATCAAACCTGTGGGTATATGCGGGTTCCCTTCATCAAACCTACATATACATCTTGAAATTTTACCTTAATCATTCGTCTGTCACAGAATGGAATTCCTTTCTCAGTCACATATGAACTGACCTGTAGATACATCAATTTTACATATTCAACAAATATGTTACATATCAAAAGGAAACTCATCGAGTATGTTTCCATCAAGGACAACATATTACATCAGAATGCCAACATCATATCCCAATTTTCCAAACTAAGTCTCGTAGGTAAAATGGTCCCGTGAGTTGATTCCTCCACTTTTCCACTTTTAAAGCTTCAAGATGGATGATAAAAAATATAATAATCTAATCTGGATCACAATTTCAAAAAATATTGCACGATTATATTCAAGTGATGATTAAACAAGAAATTTCAAATTCATAGAAGATTTAGCCCTTTCAATTAGAATATTGTTCCTGAAAGTTTTCTTTTGTATTATTTGGTTTACAAAAAGTTATCTTGTGAAAGAGACCCTTTTGGTGTTTAATAAGATTATGCATACAATATTTTCTTGCAACCATTACTCTTCATCTTGTCAATGTAATGATCTACTTCATCATAAATGAGTTTAATTTGAAAGTTCAAAGTCGTTTGAATTATTATAAGGAGCTTGAAATCCTTTACATAGACCTATAGGAAAAATGATCACTCAAGTATGTGGTGGATAATTTCATTAGAGAAATGGAATCCCTCTTAAAAGGACATCAATGGAAAGTTCCATCATGTGACAATATTGTGAAGGGAGCTAGGGAAGGTCAATGAAAAACTATAATGCAACCTATTTGACAAAGAAGTACAATCTAAGGATGCAAGCTCCAACACTTTCTTTCTCAAAATTGATGAAGTTTGTTGAGCTCGAGAGTCTTTGTTGAGATCTTATCACCCTTGCTTGAAGATGAGGGATTGAGAAATAAAGGAATTTTTCAAGGCCTTAGAAACTAAGAAACATGCTAAATTTAATGGGGTTTTTGTTCAACAGTGAATACATTAGTATCTTAGACACTAAGTAAGTGCCGAGTTTATAGAGAAATGAAAAGTGATTGG
The DNA here is from genome assembly GCA_034641835.2 of Pinus albicaulis. Lineage (NCBI taxonomy): Eukaryota > Viridiplantae > Streptophyta > Pinopsida > Pinales > Pinaceae > Pinus > Pinus albicaulis. The sequence goes on from CM076584.1 coordinate 1,540,582,668, forward strand.
AGTCTGATTAAAGTCTTAAGTGATTTTGTAGAAATTCTAGTGCATGATTATTTGTGCATAAAGTGGTTCAACAATGAGTACATTACTATCTTAGACACCAAGTAAATGCCAATTTTATAAAGACATGAAAATTTATTGGGGTCATGTGAAAGTCTTAAGTGATTTTGTTAGTGCATAATTATTTGTGCATATGAGGGTAGGGTGGAAAAATATATTGGGAAACACATATTTATAGTAAATAAGTTTTCCCAATATTTCACCCCTCCACCAACCTCATATTTACAATAAATATAATGGTAAGGGTGGGGAGAAATATTAGGCAATACATATTTATAATAAATAATTTTTCCCCAATATTTCACCCCATACATTTTTGAGGTAGGGGGGGAATATTGAGTATATCATTATATGTGGGTAGGGATGTGGGAGAATATTAGAGAAAACTTATTTATAAATAAGTTTCACTTTCATATACAAATAATTATGCACCAACAAAATCACTTAAGACTTTCACTTGACCTTCATCACTTTTCATGTATTTAGAAAAATGGCACTTACTTGGTGCCTGAGATGCTAATGTATTCATTACTGAACCACAACCCCATTAAATTTAGTATATTTCTTAGTTACCAAGGCCTTGAGATTTCATTTGTTAATCAATCCATCATATTCAACCAAGGGTGATAGGCTCTCAACAAAGATCCTTAAGCTCAACAAAGTTCTTCAACTTTGAGAAAGTGTTCAAGCTTGTATCCCTAGCTTGCACTTCTTTGTCAAAAAAGTTCCATGGAAGTCAGTCATTGACCTACCCTTGTGCTTCCTTCATGGTGTTGTCACATGGGGAACTTGCTATTAATATGCCTTTTAAAAGGATGTAGTTTTTGTAATGAAGTTCTCCCGCAACATAATCAAGTGATTTCCTCCAATAAAAATATTTCAAGCTCTTCTAATATAATTCAAACAACTTTAAACTTTCGAATTAAACTCATCATGATGAAGTAGGTCACTAAATTAACAAGATAGAAGGTAATGGTCACAAGGACATATTGCATGCATAAATTTATTTAACACTAAAAACCTTCTCTAAAAAATGACTTTTGTAAAGCAAATAATATGAAAAAAAACCCTTAGAAACAATATTTTAATTAAATTAAATTAAATATTATATAAATTTAAATTTTAAATTTAACCACTTTCAAAGCCTTATTATGTAATTTTTACTAAAATTATAAATTTGATTTTTTTAAATATTCATATATAAATAATATTTTACAATAAATATTATTGGCATAATTCAAAATAATTTTCACTATATTTTAAATTAAAATAATCAATTTCCTTTTACTCCATTTTAAATAAAAATAAATAAATAAATATCTATGCTCATACTATTCTAATCTAATTTTATGATAAATCATGAAAAAACCTTATATTGATAAAGGACATGGTTAAGCTTTGTAAGATAAGTGACAATGAATCAATTTGTTAGGTTGTGTAAATGCTTCATGGTTTTAATATTCCAAAATATTTCAACATAAAAAACAATATTGATTAGAATTTTTAAAGTGTGCTTGATGTCATATGGTTGTAATTTTTTTATTATTTTATTCTATGTATTTAATTGTTTTTTCATTTACTAATATAATATATAATATTATAATATATAGAAGTGTTGATGTAAATGTTTTTATTTAGCTTTTTTGTTTTTTTAATTTGATTATTTTATTTAAAAAATGTAAATTTTAATAAATAATTAAGTATTTGATAGGTTAACATTTTATCTTAAATTATAATTTTAATAATAGTTTTTAGTTGTTTTTTGTTTTGTTTTTGTTTTTGTTTTTTTTTTAATAAAAGTATTTATATAGATTCCTTGATGGGGTTATTAATAAAGGAGTTGATGTTCTCAAGGGAACTCGTGGGTATTTATGTTGAGCGTGTGGCCACATGTGGGAGTGTTGACTTTCTCATCTTCTCAACCTACCTTATGTACGGGAGGGATTAACGCAATCTGTGCGAAATTTCATTATGTCTTGGTTCTTACGGTGAGTGGCGTTCGTTGGAGTTTTATGGAGGGTGGTGAGGTCTGCTATTGGATATTATGCATTTTGCCGAGCTATGGAGTTGGTAGTGTGAGCCTTGAGCGGAGAGGAAGTTGCTTCTTTGGGTACCCGGTCTAGGAGAGGTGGCACCCTCATCGTCGACATCCCCTCCTCCGCTTTCGGGTGGGAATTGTTGTCAATTTCAAATTTTGTCTTCGGGTCAAGTTTTTTGCATATAAGAAAGGTCTCGAATTTCTGGTTCTAGTTGTGCTTTGTTGGTCTTGTTTAGTTTGGGTGGCAACCCTTTCGTTTCGGAAAAATAATGAATTTGAAACTCTCATCGGCCCCTTCTTGGGCTCCTGCAACGCTTGGTGGTGTTTGGGGAGTGCGTATACTGGATTCTGGGTTGTTTGGCTAGTGCGGGTTCGTCTCTGGAAGAGAGACAGCGATTTGTTCGTGGCTGGTGTAAAATTTTGGTTCTTTGCGCTCACTTTGGGTTGGTTGGTTGTGGTCACGCTGGTGAGGGTGGTGTCTTTCTCCTTGCGGATAGTTATAGCTCGGGAAGGTTCTCATTGATTTGCCTCTGTCCGTATCTGTGGTGTTGGGATGATCACCATGCATATGATTCCTCACTTAGACCACTCCTCCTCTCAAATTAAGCCCAATTTGGGTACCTCGGGGGATGGTGCATCTCTCTCACAGCTAGAAGTGGCAATCGACACTGTTAGCTCGAGGCATGGTGACAACAGTGGTGGTCGCTCGGTTTGGGTGGCCACGGGTGGTTGAGGTGGTGGCAAGGCGGGTCATTCCAGTCGTGCAGGGTCTGCAGTTCATGGTGGTAGCAGTTGGGGTGGTTCAACAGTTGGTCGTGGGATACACACCCTTGCAGGCCTGCAGAGTGGTGGTTTGGTTCGTCGTGATGGTTCAGGGAGATAGGGGATGGCATGTCATGGGGGATGAGGGAAGCGAAAAATCTACTATGTGGAGCAGTTTCGGGATTTGATACAATATTTTCTTGAACGCTTGGAAACCTCGGAGCAGGTGAAGCAAGAGGAACATGCTGAGCTAATTGTTACTCTGAAAAAAATGCACAATTTTCAGAGCCATGTCCGGGAGCGTGTTGTGGTGGTCGGGAGAGGCCACAACTTGTTATCTAAGAAAGTAGAGAAGTTGGAGGCTTGGATGGCCCATTTAGAGGAGCACGTTCAGTGCTCCTTTTTTCCTCCTCCACCTCTTGGAACAACTCCGGACAACCCAGCCTCCATCACGTCTGATGATTAGCATGGTTACCGTTTTATTTGTTTTGTGTGTTTACCGGTGCTTATGGCCTATCAAGTTGTGGTTTGTGTCTCTTGGTGTTTTTATGTTTCATTTCCATATACTGATAGTGGTAGTCAACAAACCTGGTCGAGTGAGACTACCTGTGTTTTTCTACTGATGTACCTCTTTTTGGAAGAATGAATAGAATCTTGATTTACAAAAAAAAGTACTTACACATATTAAGGTATATCTATTATTTATTTAACTAATATTTTGATTTAATATGTTAGTTATGGATTAAAATATATTTATTGGTTATTTTACTTAATATTTTGATTTAATGCGTTAATTAAGAATTTAAGTGAAAAATAGGTTTTTTTTTTTTAATTTATGCATGGTTACAACATCTTATTATCCTATAGAAACCGATAAAAATAAGTACTTTGTAAGAGGTTGTGATATTGTATTTTGTTAAAAAAATTTATGTTCAATTCTTCAACTAGTATATTATATGCCAGGGCAATATCATATTTTTACGAAAATTAATAAAAGCAAGTTTTATGTTATTTTTCTTTAGTCGTTTTGTACAAGGATTTTTATTCATCAATTAAAAAAAACAATTATTGTTAAAGGATTTTAGCTCTAGTGGTTTTTTGAACAATTTGTTTTTCTATTTGTATGGGTTCAAGTTTCATGAAACAGATAATTGGAGGTTTGGGCTCTAGAAGGTTTTGGTGTTGCTTACATTTTACAAGAGATGCTTACTCTCAAATTTGACCATATTAGAACTTGTAATAAAGTACTTGGTGCCATTATCATTGGAGGGTCAATACTTAAACCTGGTGATGTGTTTATGAAATAATGATATATGATGTAAAGCTTTCGAAATTCAAACTTATCAATTTTTCATAAAAAATAAAGTAAAATAAAAAATAAATAAATAAAAAATCTATTCATTTTTATAAATGGTGTATCGAAAAATTTGGACAACATCATATTGTCTTACAAAAATTAATAAAACAATTACATTGTCAAACAATCTAGTTTAACATTTTGATAAGTATTCATATTCACTACTATTAAACTTTATATTAAATTCTCCTTCTAATATATCTATAAATTTTGAAAAATACCATATTCTTTTTATAAAAAATAAATAAACAAAAATACCAAATATCCTAATCTATAATTATAAATTAAAAAAAAAATGTATCATAAATTTTATCTTTTTTATTTCAACCACATTAAAATTCCTTACTCCCCTTTCAAACATACATCCTAATCATCTCAAAAGCATAAATGGCACACTAATTCCACATTAAACATTACAATGGGCTAGGTTCAAAAGAAATGGTATATTGAGACCACATTAAAAATTACGATGGACTTGATCGACATATCCCAAGTATATAACGAATTAAAATATAAACCTTCTAAAGACTAGGCACATGAATAGACTATTTAGGTCAAATGATATAGAGCTAGAACATACACATTTTTTCATATATAAAAACAAGAGTGGGTCTTACAAGGAGGATAACACTATTCAATGATGTTCCACTACTACTTTGGAAAATGGTGTTTGGTGGGGTTGCTTCACATTACTTTTGGATTTTCATATGCCATATGAGTGCTACCAATGTGGTCAATTTACAGAAATTCCCACCTTTAGGGAACTTGTTGGAATGACACATTTAGGATTAGCAGAATGTTATTAAAATATATTGTTCTCCTAGATTAGAATGTTTCATGGTGTTCTCTTGGGTGTATACCACATCAGGGTTAGATTAGCTTCTATTCTTAAATTTCTCCAAGCACACCAAATTTGAATTTCTCTGAGAATTCCCACCATTAAAAAAACATTCACATTGCCCATATATTCCACATTTTGGTAACTTGTTGGCATTCACATTATTCACACAAATTACCATACATAATTATGGATATTGGGTGAATACATTTCTTTTATATTCACATCATATGAAGTGGTTTACTCATGTCCTACCTAAAATGGAATAAAAAATTTCTTAAAAGTTTTTCACATATTCACTTAGTGGTGTTTACTCATGTTGTGATTGGGTAGGGAGACATGATGCCTAGACACTAGGAAAATTGAAACAAAACTTCGTATGGGGAACACGCAATCGTTACATATATTGAACTCTTCTTTCTTACATAACAATAATTTTCTTTACCTAACATTTCCAAGAACGTGTGGCCAAATATTCTTCTAGAAAGGAGGGAATCTTCGATAGTCATCGATAGGGTGGTCAAACGGAAAAAGGAGTCGTCGTTAGCAGAATGAAAAAATAAACTGCTAACGAAAAAATAAACTACAACGTATATATGTTTTGATTCATTTTACAAATTTAATTTTCATTTATTATATTTATTACATATTGCAATATATATATGATGTTACATTAAATATTTGATTCTTTTAAATATTTAGTTTTATTTTATTCCTTATGTTATAATAATTAATTTGAAGTAATAATTTTCTTTGATTATAATATTATTAATAATGAAAAATAATATTATATATATATATATATATATGGGATTACAACAGGGAATTAAAGCCTGGGTTTACCCATCACAACTAGACAAGATAGGGGTAGTGACAAGAAGGGGGGCTATTAGCCTCCACATGCACTCATTAACAGATGGGATGAAACTCAACCATTGCATGAACACAATGAAGTTTGGGATCAACATATGGTTAGTAATGACAATCAGTACTTTGTTGATGTTGCTATGTAACAGGCTCATGCGAATGGAATTCACAATGCACAACATTTCCAGGATGATGGATGCCATTGAAAGCTTTTCGTTTTCCAAAGTTCATAGGGATAAACTCACTCCAAGCCAGAGAATGTTTCTCAATCCTAGAGGAGTGATAATTGGAGTTGGGTTTTACTTTTACTAGGTGCAATAAGTATTGTTATCCATGTTTCTATTTTTTATTTTTGTAAAGGACCAAGCCTTTTAGGCTTCGTACCTTTCTTGTTTCTTTCCTCAATCCTATCGCATAGAACACCACTGCAAGCTCTTGGAAATTGGTTGGGTTTCACTCTATTAATTTTTCCAATGTCTCTCTCCATACATGAAAGGATTGTCATGTTAAGCATTTCTCTATTCTCAACCTTGCAATACATTCCCTCACAATAAATTCTACACATTTAATGACCTCTCCATAATACATCAATGGCCCCATGCCGATTCGATAGCCAAGTGAAGTGGCTTCCCCCTCCTCTATTTTGTCACTACCCTGTGGGTCTTTCCTGCCTTGTCATGTGCTCATCCTTTGTTTGCAATTACAACTCCATCATGAAGACCCATCGTAGCCAAAAATTCCTTGCTAGAGAGCATGCTCTTGATGAGGCTTTATAGGCCATGACAAGATCAACAACACACACACACGAGCCATAGTGGAGGTAGTGGAAAATAGGTATCAAACACACAATTCTTGGGAAGTCTAGTAAGAAATTAATGACACAAAACAAGAGGTGCTTGAGGAATGACATGGCATCTTTAATACAAATGTGCTCAACTTTATATCCACCTGGATATCGGCCCTATAGTCATAAAGAGGGAGGTGAAACTAATACTAGGTCATGGTGGAGTTGTATTGGCAACTTAAGGAGATGTTGGGCAAGGTCCTATTCGATAGAAATTCCAACTGTGATGAACTTATGTTGTGAATGGAGGAATAACATATGTTACATGAGATCATGGACCAATTCCTGCAAAGAATTGAATATATCCTCCTGCAAGATCGAGACCAAACTCCTCCACCAACACTAGCTTCTCTTGCACATAGGCATGAATAGTTCAGGTCTACTTTCTCTTACAAGTTTACTAGTTGATGTCTATTAGATATTTTGTCACTGTAGCAACCTGTGAGCTTATGGTTAATGTCTATTGTCTTTCTTGTCTATCGGGTCATGCAACCTAAGTTTTGGTCTTGTTTTGGAAAACACACTATGCGCCTTCCATTTATTTTGCTACATTCTAGCTCAAGCCTAAGATTCATCGTTTGGTCTAGTTTATAGTTAGGTGGGCCAAGGCGATCGTAGTGCTTTCAAACAATATGTGATATAATTACAGCTTAAATTAACTATAGAAATAAAAATTAATGATGATGATGATGATGATGATTAACATCCACTGAGACCAATATGGTCTATTGGACCTTAAGAAAGAAGCGGTTAGTTGAGATTATTTAAGATTTTATTTTTGTGATAAAGAAAAGGGGAAAGAAGTGTTTCAAGGTCACTATAGTTTTCCTAAATTGACAAGTCAAGGAGGTTGGTAGTGGGGAAAATTTTATGGAAATGACAACAAATGTGAGTAAGGGCCGGAAAATGAAAGAGAAAGTTCTTTTCATCTTCAAATTTCTTAGCATCACAAAGGAAGAATATTATTTCATCCCAAGGAATCTTGGGAATAGACCAACGTCTAGTTTCACTCCCAAGCTCATGAGAATTAGTTTTGATCCTTGCAATATTAATCCACTTCTTAGAACTGGTTAATATAGAAAGGTAATTTTGGTTAGCAAGTGTGGGGTTGATTACCTCCTTATACTACCTTAACTTTATTTTCCCCTCTAACTCCTTATCACTCCACAACTTATCCTTAAATTTGGAAGTAATGATGTTTTTAATATTATCCTTGTTTCCCAAGAGTTTCTCCTCCCTCATCACCCAATGGCCGATCCAGGACTTGGCATGCTTATGCCACCCTCGCTTGAGTCGAAGGTGGTTTTGACTAGAGTTATAGGCAATTTTGGGGAGCCTCTTAGCTTCCATGTTGTACAATTTATTCTTATACATCATATACCTAAACATAGACGTACATTCTATGGCGGAAATTCTAGCCTCAGTCAAGAGAATATGGTAGGGAGTATTACCTTTAGAATCAAGGCTTATCAACCCAAAGGATCTAAAAGTTCATAATTATACCAAGATTTAGATGCATTCAAACCAAAAAAATTGGAAAGCAAAACCAAGGAAAAACTAGAGAACTAAGACGTTCCCCAATGGAGTCAACAATTTGTTATATGGGAAAATCCTTTCTACGAACAAAAACAATCTCCCTAGAGTCCTAAAGGAAAATTAGAAACAAAAAGACATAAGAATAACTCTTTCCCTGAGCTAACTTCATTTAAATCATTAAAACTAGAGAAGTGGAGTGGTGCTCTTACCTCTTTGTGAATTTCTTGATGAAGATCCCTAGTCTATCCCATTGTACCTCCTTAATTCTTTGATGAAACTTACAAACATAAAAATACAAGGGATCAAAGGCATATGCAATATAATGATTTAAAACAAGCTCAATCTAATGATCAAGGAGATTAGAAATTGAGATTACCTTAATGAATACATAAAGAGTATAAACCATTCATAATTCCAATAAGATTACACAATGAGAAAAAGGATTCAAATGTATTAATTCATAGATAAAAGAAGATCCTTACAACCTTACCTTGATGTCATGAAGGTTCCTCCAAAATTCCTCTAATACTTATCCTCGGATGATAAGCTTCCCAATCCAAAATTACGAGCATAAGACTACCTTTTTTGAACTCCCCTGACCCTCTATATTGTACTCAATTTATAGGACAAATGGAGGAGGTTTCAGATCCACAAAAGAGGGATGAGATCCATTAATAGTGGGATTAGGGTTCCTTGATCCAAGGGAATTAGCTCCATGTTTAGAGGGGTTTGGCTGGAATAAATATGACCAAGAAGCTTCTAGTTCTGATATATTCACCCAACAAGGCTTCTAGAACTTAATTTTTATTTTTAATTTTTATTGAGTCATGTGCACAGATGTAATAGAGAATGGCATAGTTCGTGCGGGTTTCAATGGAAGCAACCTTGCACACAGAAACATACTTCTGTGAAAGTCATGCAAGTCATGCTATGTAGACTAAGGAATAATAGCTGAATTATTCACCGAGATTATCCCGATTACACACTATTTGAGCTTCATGCATAATACATGACCTCTTCTACAATTGATCATCAATTTGCGGAAATAGAAGTAGTCGCATGCGCACATTAAAAACATAATCAAGCACACATATAACACAATATGTAATGGGGAAAGCTTACAGCTGAAAACCCCCAACTATCTGTATATTATAATGATAGAGAACATGTAACAATACATAGCACAAACTCCTCACAAGCTCTCAACACTATCTCCAATTGTTACACACAAACTAGCTCAGATCTGAACAAGTCACAAGTTCAAATCTCCTCCACTGTTTGCCTGCCTCTACTGCGCAATCCAAGATGAGAATGAATGAGATCCAAGTTCAAATCCCACTAGCTTATACTGCGCAATCCTCATTGGAAATCTCAATCAATGTGTGTGCAAATCTCATGCACAAGTATAGTCACAACTGATAGTCACACTCACCCTTTCACCCACCTCTAACACCGGTCTCCACTGAACTGTCCATGCATTGCAGTTAACTGATGTGTTCTTTAGTTGATTTATGAGTTAATAATTAGTGAATTAATTAATAATTAATTCACACCACTCATCACTAGTGTATTTATCAGTTAGACTAAATACAACTAGTTCAAATAAGTTAAACTGAACACAACTCCACCAACTGTCTCATCAACTCCACCAAAACTCTGCCACATGAGTTCTAACTGAAGTCAACCATGCAATAGCTCAACTAACCCTTAGGAAAAGCGTATTTCCTTCTGTCAGCTGCATGTGCCACATCCAAGCATCAAACTGAAGTGCTCCAAGAGGACAAGATAATGTTTATAGTCTAAATATTATTAAGGGTTAATAATATTTGACTGTTCTATTTTTAGCCCGGCAGTCTAAAAATAGAAACCGCCCAATGTCTAAAAATAGAGGTCCATCTATTTTTACCAACTCGACCAATCATCCATAAATAGCATCCTGCAACTCATATACCATGATCCATATGTCTAAAAATAGACTTTGCGAAAAAAATCACCTGTGTGGGCCCCACCTAGTTTAGGTGATCACTTTCCAACTAAGGTCAGGAAATATGTTTCAGGATGCCTCCTTCACTGTTTCTTGTTGCAATCTTCAACATGCTAAATAAGTGAAAGGGCCATTTTACCCAAAATTCATGATTTGGTCAAGGAATATAAATTTTTGACTTTCAAGGGAGTGTAATGAAACATAGGTATGGATGGCGAAAGATCCATTTTAACCGTTAAGTGTCATGGTCAAAAAATGGCGTGTAACAAAAAGAACATGATGAAGATATTTTGACAAAGGCATTTTCAAGAGGAAAAATTAAATTCCACGGAGGAAGGATTGGGGTAACTGATAACCCCTTTCTTATTGAGAGGGAGTGTTGAAAAATGGCAACAAGAAAATCCTGATTTAATTTTCCCTTTAATTAAATTAGGAGAAAATTGTAATCCCACATCACAAGACAACAAGAATGTGTTAACTAATTTAATTTTACGTAGTTGGCTCAGTTAATTCAATTTGAGGGTCTAACTTGGGGCATTTAGAGTGTCTCCTACTTTTTAGGAGCCTAGGTTGAGTTTAATTTGAGTTGTAATAATTTAATTCAGTTAAATTGAGTTAAAGTAAGTTAAACTAGTTCCAACTTTTGGAGGAACTAGTGGGAAGTAAAGTAGTGGGGTGTGTATTCAGTGATCAACTCGTTAATTGATAATTAATCCATAACTAACTCATGCATGCAAGATCTATGAGTTACCCAGTTGATATTGGAGTTCAAGGGAAGTGTACTATCAGTTGTATAATTATTCAAATTGTACATGTGGTGGATGTAGTCATAGAAGGACCTATAGAGATTGCACAGTTCTGGATGGGGAATTTCCTAATTTCCTAAAAAATTCATAAACATCCCTACTTTTACAGTAGTCTTGATAATTTTTAAGGAAGACAGATTTCATGTCGTCCCAGGAGTAGATGGTTCTCCTAGGATCATAAACCATCTAAGGGTTGAGTCTTTTAAGGTGGCAGGGAATAATTTAAGTTTGGGTGCATCGTCATAACATTTATAACTCTTGCATAAAATATATCAAATTCAAATAAGAATGCATCTGGGTATTCGGAAGACATACATCAAAAGAGTGGGAGAGATGACATTGGTAAGTTCTTCATGGTAATATTTCTGATCACGTCCATGATAGGAAATCTAAAATTTGTTTTTTTATCTTCCTCCGGGCCTCCTCTTGGTCCCTCATCATTTCCTTCTCCAAATAAAGTGTGTCTTGTGCCATCTTCCTCATGGTTTCTATTTTCTCCTCCTCTGTTAGCCATGTTCACTACACGTTTTAGTGGGAGTTTGCTGATAATTCGACTGGAAGAAGATTCAACTGGATTGATCTTACTATTGGCAAACCCCAAGTCCTTGTGAGATTGTTTTACTTATGATTCCAGTTGTGGAACTAGCACCAATGTTTTCTCTATTGTGGTCCCCAAAAAAAATTGTTCTTGCTGAGGCACAATTTGTTTTGTTTTGTTTTTTTTTTTATTTTTATTTTTTATTTTATTTTTATCAGTCACTTCTTGGAGTGGATTTTCTTCTATCAATGCCACTTTGCTATTGATGCCTTCCCCTTCGCTTCTGATACCTACATAACGATTAGCTGGATTAGTGGGTGGAGTTTTGGTAGGACCATATATCTCAGTAATATATTTTGAAATATATATAACTTTGCTATCTGTAGGTCTACTTTTACTTCTACACATAAGAAAGAAATATTACAAAGATCCACAAAGGCAACCACATTTTCGAGCAACCCCAGTAAAGTGGATGTGTGGCTCTTCACTCACGTCTTACCGTACGCTCCCCTCCCTTTGACTGTCCTACGAATATCTTTGTTGCTCTGTAAAATAAATTTTTACCTACGCCAATTGCAACTCCTCAGCAACGACGTCAAAATTTTTGAGTGTTTTAATCACCTTTAAAATCCACTTAATATTAAATTATCGACCAAGGAATCATAATATCTGAGTTACACTGTGTATTGATTCAAGGTTAAAATTAAGTACAAAATGATTGATTTCTTTTTTAAATTTAAGAACTAAGAAGAAATTAACTCAAGTTCAATAATGCACTTGCAATCCTAATAACTATTGTTAATGAAAACCATGCCACTGCTTAATATTTCACAATTCTTCTCATGCTTACTTCTAAAATAACACACTTTTTATTAAGTCACAAGAAACATACCATTCCTTACTTGAAAGATAAAATGATGTTCGTATCTAATTGCTGGACTAGAAACTTTTAATAACATCATTCTTTTCCAAAAAAATAAATTCCAAGTTTCTAATTCCAGTATTCAAACTTCATAATAGCAATCTCAATGTAAAGGAAACCTCTAGTTTAAGAAAAAATGAATCATCCACTCACACACTTACTGATATCTAAATAATTCAGAACTAGACTTTCACAAGTAAATAGAAATAAGACTAACTACTACTGAACTATGATTCCACTTAGTTTATACACATGCCTTTTCTTTATGAAGAAACCACTATATCACCAAACAACACAAAAAATATTTGCTACTGAGTTTATCAGCAAGCTAGTTTGCAAACAAAAATGTTTTAAAATAACTCAACACACTTCACACTACCTTTATATGTATCACTACCAATCCATAAGAAATCACAGATCATGTACCCAAAATAACAACTAAACCTACAACATAATTCCTATTTCAATCTTGTACCATGCTGAGTGGTAGCATTAGTCATATTATACTGTACTTGATTCAAACAATGTGCTAATATTCTCAGCATAAGAAAAATAAATTTATGATATCTATCACTAGAATTCAACCAAGTTTTACCCCTACAAACACTACTTGTACATAGGATCGAAACCTTTAATGAAATCAAATAGAATCAAAGAGGTATGTGTAACAAAATAATCAATTCAGATTCAAGATATTGAGTTATGAGTATAACAAACACTATATTCGTATCAAATTTGGATTTTCAGCCTGAAACTAATTCACACGGAGTTCATGTAAATTATAAAGCCTAATCAAATAAGAGAACTTGATCACAGGTCGTGGTGGGCCCTGGCCACACCTGAAACAAGTTTAACTAACTCAAAACTTAGAAAATGGTTAAAACCACACTATGCATTAGGAATTTTGCAGCAGAAAGTGAATTATATTAGATCAAATCAACAATCCATCATAAGTCTAATACATGCCTTTCTCAAGCGTCTTGAAATTACAAAGGAATTCTAATTACAATCGTGATCTCAATATTTGTTTCTTTCTCTCTAAACTATTAAAACATGGATCGAGGCTTTAAAAAGGATACCCAATAAGAACTAAACTTAACTGATTATTTCCTACATAACAATCAGTTGAAACAATGACTATCTTAGGCTATGTAGTATACTCTCTAAGATTGATCCTCAACTGAATAAATTTCACTAGATTGATCTTCAGTGGCTGCTTCCATTTGCGAAAACCGTTTTCCAGCCTTGGGCACAAGGATATTAGTGCTTGATATCCCAAGATATCTCGTGAACCATTTGTTGTTATACTAAGGAAAACATTCAATGTTGACTACCATATTAAGTACATAATTGCAAAATAGGATTTAAGTACATAATGGTGAGTGACACTTGAATGGTGAGGTGTCCATCCCCTTGTGCTTTTTTTGGATTTCAAATATTCTCCAGCTACCTGTCAATAGACTTCATAGTCTACGAGTTCCAAGAGATAGATAGTTAGAAGTAGTCTAATAAGTATGATCCCATAAATCTACCCAAACTTAATCAAAAACATTGAAATAATGCTAAGTAAAATATCTTTACCTCCAGTCACATAATAATAAGGTTTTGTTAGTAGGAGGTACAGTTCAGAAGGGTAAAAGGAGTGTAAATGTAAGTAAAAGGTGTAAAGACATGAGTAAATATGGAGACAAAAACGGGCTTCAACAATCAATACAAGGATAAAGATATGAGTTATCGATATACACATCCTGGCATTATGTTCCTTGTAGGCTATTTTTATGGTGTGGCACAAACAGGTACATGTGGATATGGAGCACGGTTGAGGATATGTCAAAGGAAACAATACAAAATATATTTTTTCGATGACACTAGCATGAACATGAGAGCAGGAATTTTGGGATTGTGGGGTCTCCTTTGGTTTGCAAAATAAATTACTATGGACTCAATCCATATATATGGGGATTCAAAATCCCTCATTGACGGAGTGTTGGGGAATTTTGCATTTTATCCCCCTACACTAGAAGGCTGGCTCAATCATATTCATAATCTCAAACACTCCTTTACGCACATCACATTCCAACACATACTAACGGAGTCTAACAGTGTAGTCGATTCTCTGTCAAAAAGGGGTCTTTCTGCAGTAGCTAGATCGATGCACTTCCAATACCTGGTGGAAAACACTTTTGTAGATGAGGGCTCCTTTCTAGTCCCATAGCATATATTTTCCAGTCTCGGGATATTTATTTTCGCTGAATTTTGTTTTCTTGCTGCCTATATGATAATATGACTATATTTTTTGTGACTCTTATGAACCTTCATGCTTAGAGTTTTTTTTATGCACTATTCTTTTGGACATGGAGATTTTCCTATCCCAGATGTGTTGACTAGATGTATATAGAAGTTCTGAATATTGTACTGATATATAATATAAACCAGATTTTTTTTTCTTTTTTCTTTTTTCTTTTTTCTTTTTTTCTGATGAAAAAGTAAATAAATAAATAGAGACATGCTCATATGAAAGATATTATAATGTTTTCAATTTAGTGTAAGCATAAGTTTATAACAATAGAAACACTGGAGTGTTCATATAAAATATATGATGATATTGTTTACAAAAGTGATCATTTAGTGAAACTTATTTTAATTCTTCTTTATATAGGGTAGTGTGTGGCACAAGTCATTATGATGTCTGAGGGAAACCAACATTAAAACTAATAGTGATTTTTTTTATATAGATTATTGTTTGGTATAAGTCATTATGTTGTACAAGGGAGATGCACATTATAACTAGTGATTTTTCCTTATATAAATTATTGTTTAGAATAGGTCATTATGTTGTGCAAGGGAGATGCACATTATAACCAATGGTGAAAATCGCTTCTTTTTTTGGGTCACCCTACAAAACAAATTACAAATACATAAAATAAAGAATGAGAAAATATTTTTAAATAAATAATATAAAAAATAAAATATTTTTATATATTTCTATTTTTATATATTTGAATATAAATTAATGTTAATTAATAAATAACATTAATAATTATAAAAGTAGTTAGGAATAAAATATTTTTATTTTTACATATTTGAATATAAATTAATGTTATCAATAATTTTAAGTTGGTTAGTGATATTATATTTTGTTTAAATTGAAATGTGTGATCTTTTTATCAATAATGAAAAGTAGTTAATAATTCTAAGGAATTTGATCAAATTGGAATTTGTAATTTTCTCATCAATAAAATAACTTTGATATAATTTTTAAGATTTTTCACTGTTATAATTTTTGTGATCGTGTCATCAACAGCTAAAAGTGATTAGCAATCATAAAAAATATATATAAATTAAAATTTATAACCTTATCATAACCAACCTACTTTTTAATAAATAATTTAATTATTCTTTAAAATATATATTTTAAAATTTTAAATTAATAAACAATTTTAAAAATGCTCCTAGTAAATCATCAATCCTTATCTTCCTACCTCCTAATATTGGGTGAGCCATCCTTCCTATAAAGCTTATAAAGCTTAATCAGCAGATAAGGATGATAAGACAGTGAAAATTTAATTTATTTTCTTGCGCAATTCTGGAGCAATCCAAGAAAGATGATGAAGGACCTGTAAATTGGGTTCAGGGTTCATTATTTTAATGTTTGCTCATGTATCATCCGAGGAAAAATATTGATTACTACTTGATGATGATGTGTGTATTCATAACAACGAACAAGGAAAAATGAATCCATTTTAGTTGGAGGGTTTTGGATTATTTTTTCATGAGATGTTGGAAAAGGAGGAACAGAATATAGTGACTATAGCATCCTCTTTAGAGTACTCCATGTAATATATAGATAAAATAGCATCCTCTTTACATAAAGTGATCCATGTAAGATAGGGATAAAATAATGGTTAGGATGAGAAGGTTTTTGTCCCAACCCATGATTAGAGGGTGTAATAAAATAAGTGGAACATGTATGGTTTTGAGAATAAGAATGGGGAGGGTGAAACCCCAAGATACCCAATACAATTTATTGGTTAAAAAATACAGTTTGAGAATGGCTTTATATCGAGAAGAAAAATGTTTGGATATTTGTATGAGAACAAGTATGGGAGGGTGAAGACCCCAAGATACCTAATACAATGTATTGGTTAAAAATATATATATTTTGAGAATGGGTTTATATTGAGTAGAAAATTGTTTGGATATTTGTACAGAAATTTTATATTGATTTTTTTTATATTTTTTTATGGTTAAAAAATATATATTTTGAGAATGGGTTTATATCTAGTAGAAAATTGTTGGGATATTTGTACAAAAATTTTATATTGATTTTTTTTTTTAAGGTTATATGTTGAAATTTTAAAAATTTTGAGGTATAAGATTTGAATTCATTATAATAATATATTATATATTTATTATGAGTTTAATATATTATTTGTGAGAATTGAATTTGGGTAGGAATTTTTTTTTTAAATTTCTCAAAATAAATCCAATTGACATTCACATATATACAAATTTAAAATTACATTTAAGTGGAGTAAAATAAAAAAGCAATAATAAAGAGAAATAAGATATTAAAAAAATGAAATTAGAGAAAGACAAAATGTTTAAAAAAATAGAGAATATGGAGAATAAGAGTTAGGAAATTGTTAGAAAAGAAGAAGAAAAAAGTTTTCATCTAAAATTTTTATTAAATTTTAGGAAATTATTTCTTTGAGTAATTGAGAATTGCAAATGTTTGAAAATGAAATTTTCATTTGAAACAAAAAGGAGAAAATGAGGAATTAGATATAAGAAACAATTTGAAAATAAAAAATAAAACTCAGAAGGGCTAGCTTAATGGATGATTGTCGTGTTATGAAGTATTATGTAAATCATGAAATTCAAATTCAAATTTCCATGGGTAAGTCAACACACACACACACACACACATATATATATATATATTTCATTTTTTGACAATTTAAAATGTAGAACTGAAAATAATAGAAAATGAAATTGGAGAATCAATAGCGATCAGATTTCTCAAAAGTAACAAACAAAATTCTAAAGCAATATAAATAAGAACCCTATTAACTCCTAGGATTATCAATTTTCGTGGGGTTAACAATTGGTATTTCAATTGGTGGCTAATGTTATCCTCAATTTACAAAATTCAAAAAAAAGGAGGGAAATCCACATGGTGTTGGCAAGATATCAACTTCATTACTTGGAATGCTTAATATGCAAGCACGTTGAGTGAACTTATTTTTCAAAAAAAAAAATGATCAAGAACAAAATTATTCATCTTACTTTTATGTTCTTACTTTTGTATTGTTGCAAATATTTGGGAAAATTTTAGGTAAACCCCATAAATCTAGTGGTGAAGTATTGGCGTCAAATATCTCAATGGATATTGATTGCTTCATCCCTCATTTGTGGGCGGTACTATTTTTAATTCTTTCTAAATAGAGATAAAAATTCTTTTTTGTTGAAGTAACTTTTAGTCTCACCTTTAAAGTATGGTCAAGTTACATCGATAACAACTATATGTTGTCCATTTAAAATAATATATATATATATATATATATATATATATATATATATATATATATATATATATATATATATTTGTGACTGGTGGAATTAGCAATTGGGTTAAGCTCATACTCATTTGACACAAGGTCGATTTTGACCGCTACCACTATAACCTCCAGATATATTTACACATCACCACACATGGTATTAACAAGTCAGGGTTTGAACCAACGATGTCGTAATAAGTGTGTTAACAGTGTATCCTATCACCTATTAATCTACACCTTCGGGTCATAAATATATGTAATGTCCCTAAATTCTAGATTAAATAGACAAAAAATGTACAAATATAAATTCCAACTAATCATTCATATGCGTAACCAATATCTTATTAATTACATAGTTCATGAGAGTAATGAGTAATGAGAGACTTACCTGCAAGATGAAGAACTCACTTACTTGTAATGTTATTATTCGAAATCATTGTGCCACATTCTATGATCTAACCAACCGCAACCAATCTATAGGGGGTGACTCTCCACCCAACCATATGCTCAATTATCATATCTTTCTGTGGCTAGCCACCCACAAGCATTTAATCAACTATCTTTGTCGATGACTAACCTCCCAATCATTTTTTGAGAAAATGATGCCTCATATCCTTCTCCTCATCCACTACATAGAACTCTTATTTCTAAAACTAAAAGGAAAAAGTCAATACACACAATCCACTTATCATTCTATACTTTCATTTTATATTAAGCGTTTTTTAATTCATATTTATATATTTTTATCCTTTTTTCATTTATTAATAAAATACTTAATTTTATTTTATCTTCCTTCACTTTATTTCTTATTTTTTGTTTGTTTGTTTAATTACATATTTATTATTATATTATTTACTTATTTAGTAATAAGGAGCATTACAATATATAAATAATTAAATTTAGCGGGTTATTGGATTAGAATAATGGGTTTAAGGTCATAGGTTAGTGATGCTATCACTCATGAGTTAGGTTTGATAGGATTGCTAGTTAGTTATATAATGATTTAAGCTTAGTCATTAAGGGTTAGGGGTCATATAGATTATAGGGGTTCTTGGTTAGTTGAATAGTGAATAGAGTTCAGTGGATAAGGCGTTAGAGGTCAATGGGGTATTTAAAGTCAGTGGTTGTGGTTAGTGAGGGGTAAGTAGGGCTATGTGGGTTAGAGTTAGGGGTTAATCCTTAATAGGTTAAGGATTAGAATTAAGTGTTATGGATTGGAATTGGTTGTTATACCTTATAATAAAATAATTAAGGGTAATTCAGGTTAGAGATTTTGGGGTTAAAGTTAATTAAAAGTTGGTGGGTTATAAGGGTTAAGGTCAATTATGGATTCTTAAAATTATATGGGGTGAGGGTTGATGATAGTTAAGGCTTAATATATTTATAAGTGTTAGGGGGATAAGATCAATTTATGGTTGATTGGATTATGGTGTCAAGTTTAATCAAGAGTCACACGTGATACATGTTATGAGTTAGTGGGTTTATAATATTTTAGGGTTAAGGTTAGTTAGAGGTTGGTGGGGTTAGAGGGATTATATGATTTAGTTAACTATATGGATTGAGGGTGATGGTGTTAGTGGTGTTATATGAGTTAGTCAACCATGTTATCATGGTTTATGGGGTAGATGATTAGTGATTAATGCATTAGTGGGATAGTAGAATCAATCATTAATATAGTAGGACTAGATTTAACTATGAACACTTATATGTAACCATAATCAACCATATTTTTTAGTGGTCATTAGATTAACATTCAACAGTTAGTTAGTGGGATAAACATTAAACATATTCAATTGTAGTCAACCATCATCATTGGGTTATGAAATATAAGATCATTGGTTAATGAGTTATCATTTGGGTTAGTAACATCAGTCATTGACATATTAGGGATACATTTAATTATGGAGATCTATAGTCAATCATGGTGATTAGAGGTTCGGTATTTATCTCATAAATTAAAGTGCTCATAATTGATTGGAAATTGAACGACAGCGACCAGTCTGTCTCCAGGAATCCAATGCAACTCGTTTCGTCGAAAACCGACTTCAGATGAAGAAGTTACAGTATGTTGACCGTCATTCAGAACAGGGAAATTTTTTTTAAAAATTGTAGAGCAATGACAGGTTGATGAAATGGCATCCCAGTTAGCATGCAGATAATATTCTTCAGTTTTTGCCTAGTGGCACCGTGACAAGTGTCACAACAGGATTCACCAGTTTGGGGTTTGAGAAGGTGAAATTTCCCAATGTCCTCATAAGGTTGAATTCGATTTTTTTTTATATGAGGGACAACCCAACCAGAGGCTAACACATGGTGCAGCCAGGGGCCACCACGTGTCCCCTCTCGTGGACCCCCTCTCCAAGGTCTGGTTTGAATTTCATTTTATGTGCTATCGTCGAATTTCAATTTTTATCATGGTTGGTTTGAATTACACGTATATTCTAAGGTCTGAAACTATGGTATTAATCCTATTGGAGTTATATACAAAGGTTGATATGGCAGATTAATATTTTATGAAGGGCGCATTTTATTAAACCATAGTCTGAGAAAATATTATATGGGCTGGCGAATATATTATTAATCCAAAGTTTATAACCTTGGATAATACAACGGTTCATGGCGCAAAAGTATTATAACAAGTTCGGGTAGAGGTCGGGACTCGACCCCACAACCTCTCCCAACCTACTCTCCACCCATACAAATGGGCCATTGCAATGGTTCTTAAAAACCTAAGCTTGCACCGTATATTTATTGTTAACTGAATATTCCGACGAGGGTTTGAAGGGGGCCAGCCCCCTCCCCATATAACCAAGCTGTAATGACCATGGGCAAGCAGAAATTATAAATGGTGGAGTTTAATTTAATTACGGATTATTTTAATCCCATGTTTAATGATTTTAATTTGAGATTTGAATAACTGCGCTTATGCACCATTAAATCGCACTTGTCCAATGATTAATTACAGCTTAGCCTTAATTAAATCAGTGCTTAAGATGGCGGAGTTTTAGGAGGCGCCCCCAATTTCTGCAGAACCACCAGTTTTTCGGGGTTATCTGGAGTCTTCTCCAGATTTGGAGGAGGATTCTAGGGAAAAATTGAATGAACGATATCTTGAGCAATTTTCAACCAATTTTGGCTTAGGAAGAATCATTCCTAGCATATTGGCATGCTATGAACACATTGGAATAGGTTGCAGAGGCAGAGGAGTAATTCTACAGGTTTTTTTGTCACTTTGAATAAAATTGAAGCCTAGGGCTACTAGGAAGGAAGGCCATGCCTAGATCGGCTGAAGGCCAAATTGAGTGAATGAATAGTCATTTCTAATAGATTTTGACATTCTGAACTCATTGGAGTATGTTTTAGGAGCATTTGATGCATGCAAACATCAATTTTTGCACTATTGAGCAAATACAGAGGCTCAAGCCATGGAAGCTGGACCAAGGAGATGTAGCCAAGGAGGGGTGAACTCCTTCATCAAAACTCTGTGTTGATGGATCAATTGTGATGGTTTGTTTTTATTATGTTTCTGTTGTTCAACATTTGATTTTCATACTTTATGCTCTTGAATTCACTCATAAAAACTCAGTTAAATTACCTGTTTGACACACATAAGCAACAAGGAATCATGTACATCAAGCATAAGATCAATAAATACATTTTAAATCTGAAAATGAAATTAGCACAGTAAAACTAACATTCATACTCAGATCACATGGTCAAACATAATCAATCTTAGTTAATCATATTTGTTAGTGGTCATTAGGTTAGTCGAGCTAGTGTTTAATCTAGTAGCATTAACCATGGACAATTGTACAACCTTGTTTAACCATGACCAATTTTCTTTACTAGATTAGGGGTTAAGAGGCCGGGGAGAGTTACTAAGGTCAAATACTGATATATTGGGAATATATTCAACCATGGACACATCATAGTTAAATGCAATTAACCACTTTTATTATTGGTTAACTAGTGAGCTAGTATCAAACATAGTCAATCACAGTCAACCATCATTATTGGGTTGGGGATTAATAAGTTGGTGTTTGTTGCATTATTGAGTTGTTAGCATTAACCATTCACATATTTGTGCTACATTCAACCATGGACACTTATAGTCAACCATAGCCAACCATGTTTGTCATTTGCCTTTATATAATTTATAATTTGTTTAGGCATGCTTATGAAAGTGATTGCAACCAAACAAAGTTGCACATTCATCCTTAACAACATTCAAATACAAATGCACTAAAATATGCATTTTTCTATTTTATATTAACATTAGTGCAAATATTAAAAGCGTCTAAAAACCAACACAATAGAATCAATTAAATAGCACTAAATTGAACCCTATTTTTGTCGCAATAATTTGGTACTCAAATATTCATTTTAACCTCAATTAGAAGAAAGATAAACATTTACAAAGAACCATCAAGTGGAAATTATATTTTATGCTATTTTGGTGGTAAAACATTCAAAATATATAATAATTGCATAAATAGATTTAGACATTTTAAATTAATTTTTGATAAGATTTTTCATATATTTATTTTATCAAATCCTTATTAAAAAAAAAAAAAACTCTATTAGAAAATAATAATAATAATAACAACTTCCAAGTTATTTTTTCTTGTAAATTGTTTTTAAGTTTTTTTCTTCCTCAATCTTATTAGTCCCTGCCAGCAAGCAAGGGACTATAGTAATCGATTTTTTTAGCTAGTATTAGTTGACTCGGAAATTTGTAGTATTAAACCCAAGTTTTTGCCAGAATTTTCCTTTCTGCTTTTTGAATATCCTATCAATTACTGACACCATGATTTTTAGCCAATGATTGTTTTTGAGGTCTTATTGGCCTCTTCCCGAGGAAGATTCGAGCAAGGATTCAATTTCTCAGGTTAAAAGGGAATATGAGCTAAAAAATAATGTTATAGAAATTCATGGTGGACAAATGCTAGCATTAGTCGACTAGCATTAGATGTTTGGCCGCTCTGCTCATTAAATTCGGATCAACTGGATCAACTGACTAGTCGTTATATAAATTATGTTGACTGCCACCTATCTACATTATGACCTATCTATATTGTCTGGTGGTGCAGGATAGTGCAACCACTTGTAGGTGGGTTGGGTTTGCAAGAAACACTTGTTTGCAATGATAAGTGACAGGAATCAGGGGCTTCTTCGATAAAGAGGATATTCCAGAGCAGGTATCCTTTGGATATCATGGTTTCTCAGGTGCTAGATTAGAATAAGAAGGGGAACTTTCCGCTCGACTGAAGTTGGAGCAGATAAGACAAAGGGGAATAGAATAAGTGATGGACCTTAACTCTGCTCTCATTCAGATAGATTCAAATAGGAAGGCAGACATGAAGGGATAGAACTAACCCTATTCTGGACACCTCCCTCTATTCTCGTTGCCCTTAATGGCTTATCTTCATCCCCTCACCTGCTCTGGTATCGTCGCTTCCCCGCAAATTCTCGTTTCCCGTCATGCCTTTCAGTCGAGTGGTTTTACCCCTCTCCGGTGGAGAAACCGATCGCCTTCGTCGCTCTCATTCTTCACTCCATTCTTCACTTCGTTGCTTCCTTTTGGAACAGATATGTGCCCGCATATTCTAGTAGGATTAGTTGTTTATTTAATGCTTTTCACAGGTCCCAGGAGATAGGAAAATCTGGAAGCACCTATGGGGACTTAGCCATTGTATCTATGGACAGTATCTCATTGAGATAACTAGTTGGGGTTGCCCAAGGCACTAGGAAATGATAGGAGATTGAAAAAGAAAGGGGATTTTGTTTTCGGTCTCGTAATCATCCTTATACCCTTATTTGGCGGGTATTGACTCTTGAGGCTTTATACCTCTTTATTTGGCGGTATTGTGTCTCATTTTCAATGGGTTCAGACGATTTCATGTTTACAGATGTTACCTCTTTAGAAGTAACTCTTTCAAATTCTCCCTCTCCATATGGACTGAGGAAATATCTTGGTACAAAATTCTGCAACATGCATTCTTTAATGAGATATATAGTTATTGAAATTACAAAAATATATGCATGCTCACTGGTTCAAATTGATAACTATTCTATCACTATAGAAAGAACAAGAAAGTTGGTTTCTTCTCTTACCATTTTTCTTAAGATTTTTCAATTTGATAGAGGATTGTGTGCTTGAATCCACCTTTGTAATTATTTAAGAACATTTCTCCTTATTCGTATAGATAAGAAACCCACGAACTTCCCTCATTGACATAAATCAACACCCTACGAATTGTTGACACAACCCCCTACAAATTTTGGGCAAGATTATTCTGGGCAAACTTATATCAAACTTCTGAGCAAGCTCCTCCGTTATAGTAACATAAATACACTGAGCCTTTCAAAATACATCGTTAATACTCCATTTTGGAAGAAAATTTGGTGTAATTCAAGATACCAAAATCTCTGCAATGTTCTCTAGAGGATTTGGTGTACTTTGGAACACTCACAAAGCTTTGCAATGTTCTCAAATTCGTGCCTCACTGCAACTCCCCTCAATTTGCCTTTCTGTAGCTTCCCCATTTTGATAGTTTATGTAGCTTCCCCATTCTGACCATTTTAGCAGTCCCCATTCTGATAATTTTAGCAATTCAAGTGACATGGGGAGCATGCATGGAAGGAGCCACTCTATCATGCGCTTCTGGATGTGTGGCAACTGTTATAATGGGTGGCGTGTTTTTTTGTCCAAACCTTGGTAAGTGTTCTCTAACATTGTGAATACACATTTACCTTTATTATTATTATTCTTATTACTTGGAATTGTTGTAGCAACATAAACATTTAAACAAATGTGTCGATATGCCTGATGCAATATAAATCTTTCATAATCTTTCGTTTAAGTAAACATTTTACGTTAAAGAGGATTATGATTAGAATAATTGTCTATAATTTTCCTATGAAAGTTAGTGAAAGTTCGGGGAATCAGCAGAAATGGTTTTCTCTTCTTAAATACGCCACACAACAAATGTATACTGTAGGAGACTCTCCCTTATGTCAAGCCTTGTTACGATTTGTATCAATTTTCTATTTTGGTTGTACAGTCGGCCATCAATATCTCTCCTTGGTTGCTAATGCTCCATTGCTCAGTACAAGTGGGTTTTGCATCCGGACTCCTTAAGTATTTATTTTAAATAGAGATTTTTGATATGTATTTAAAAAAATTTCTAGCTAAATTAAAAAAATAATAATAAAAATAAATAAATAAATAAATTACTAGATTCTAATGATTTTTACCGTCTGGAAAATTTTCCCTCTCTATAGACGACACTTATATAAATATACTCCCCACAATTGAGTAGAATCGTTTCTGTGTGTTTAGAGCTTCATCTCTGGATTAAAATATTTTTCATATTCAAATGAAACTTGTTAGAATTGTTTATGCCTCATTATTTTTAGTTGTAGTTTTCTAATTTCTAGGTATATTTTTCTATTTAATTTTATTAGAAATTTTAATAAAAAATTGTTAAAATTATTAGTTTGATTTATGTAATACAAGGCAGTTGTTATATACTCATAGGGTAGGCCAACCTCTTTACAAATTATTGTGGTGTTGCTTGTCATGTTGGATGGAGGTTCTGTTGAAACTTGAATGTTTCTCAACGAGTTGTTTGTGTAAGTGTTAGAATAGAGCAAGACTTGACTTCTATGCCAATGGTTCCTTGATTTCTATGGCAGTTCATTCCTCCATTCTTTCATTCCAACTGCCTTTAGAGATATATTCTCCTTGAATACCATCAAAACCCACGCTCTTGTAATTTTATGTTTATATTAATTAGTTAAGATGCCCAAATGGGAAAGAGGAAACTAAGCTGTAAATTACCATAAAACGGTTTTGAAAGAGTTAATAAACAATGTTTTCAATGTATTATCTAATTTTTATATCATAAATGGAAATATGTTGCATGGGAAACATTTTGTACAATGCTATCAGATAGTAGACTTGACGAATAACTATTAATTCTTAAGCAATAGCTTCTTTGGATTCCAAGATCTCACACCATTGGGATTTTACTATATAGTCAATCAATTCTATGTTACTTTCAATGTTTGAGTGTTGTTTGGTAAAAAATTGTGCTCTGATCACCTTTATAGGATAGGCTTTGTACTCTTATTGAAGAGAGCAATGATTTACTAAAGTTGCATTACTAATGACGCGCGCACTTGGCAGTAGAGAATGTGTCTCATAATTCAGGCAATCCAATCAAGCCCTACTATCTACAAGGTAGGGCCCTTTCTATTTAAGGAATAACCACAAGTCTATAGATTCTTTGTATAAGGGTAACGAGTGGAGTGATTCATTATAGATTCTAAGACCCTTAATGTACTACTGTACAACGTAAGACCAGGAATCGAATTTGTATTTTCTTTTATGGTAAATAGTCTTATAGGAGGCTTGGTTTAGCACTAGTATCAAGCTATAATAGGTCTAGTGAACAGCTTAGATCTCATAAGTAGCTTCTTTATCTTATCTGATTGTGGATTTCTATCAGAAAACAGCCCCTTTTGTAATTCTATATGGTCAATGTGTTGAAGAAGTTCTTTCTCTTCACTTTCCAAGCAGTCAACTCCTTCAAACGTAGAAAACCAATCCATTCATGCAAGTCAAACAACATCAGTGAGTCTCGTGGCTAATGTACTACATGGATTGTGCCTCGCTTATTTTGTTTATGAATATGTTATGAGTCTTAATACTGAGAATTCCATGAGACAACTTCTTGAAACGTAGAAAATCGATCCATTCATGCAAGTCAAACAACATCAGTGAACTTAGTTGCACTA
This sequence comes from Pinus albicaulis, assembly GCA_034641835.2. NCBI lineage: Eukaryota > Viridiplantae > Streptophyta > Pinopsida > Pinales > Pinaceae > Pinus > Pinus albicaulis. The sequence continues at coordinate 1,540,609,580 of CM076584.1, forward strand.
ACATTATCCGAGCAATAAAGTTACAACTTCAGCATTATCCAAACAATAAAGTTACAATCAAGTCATAATCACAAGTACTCCTCTGGCTCAAGGCAAGGACTAGCTGCCTTGCAGTCACCCTTGTTTTTCCTCAATTCTTCCTAATCAAGTTAAGCATATAATGGAAAATATGAAAGTTGAACAACCTTCTTAAATGAGAATCACATTAACATAAGTTCAATATTCTTAATTTTCCTCAATTCTTCCTAATCAAGTTGGACATATAATGGAAAAGATGAAAGTTGAACAACCTTCTTAGATGAGAATCACACTAACATAAGTTCAATATTCTCCAAAATGAAAGAATGGATATCCCATATTAAAAAAGGTACGAGGATTTTTAATGTTCCTACCATTACCATTAATATGGTCCATTAATTGAGAAAACCCACAAAATGATGCACACTACGTGGATTTTTGTAATTTTGACCAAATTAGTATAGAAGAATGTATTCAATGATCAAGCTTTATTTAATCTAACATAAGAAAGTATCGCTTAATCAATTAAGCATATCGGTATGTGTTCCCATGATCACACTTGATTTGATCAATATAGTAGAGTGCATTCATGCATTATAGTTGGTCTTTGTTTCTAGTTAGTTTGGAGGATGTTTATATAATAAATAGTATAGTATGTATTTTCATTCACAAGATCTAACATCAAATTAATTTCTTTTCAATTTTTTTTTTTTAAATGTAAGCCATGTATGTTTTACGATAACAAAAATGATTTATTAGTATTAATTTATTTTTATTTTAAATTATAAATCTTATGAATTATGAAAATGTTAAATTTGGATTAATTTTTATAAATATGTGTATTTATAATTTAAAATATTAATATTGATTTAGATTCATATGGCTAAGCTAGTATTCTTGCATTTCATAATGGATTTTTCTATTTTTTAAATGGGCTTTAATATAACAAATATTACGAAAAAATACCATGGGACATGTAATACCATAGGCTTGTAAACTTCTATCGACAGATTCATCAAATAACTAACTCAAATTTATCTTAACGAGTTTGTGACCTGAACATTTAATTGTAATTTTAATAATTTTAATAATTTGATCAAGGCAACATAACACTACATTACATTAGGCCCATGGGGTGTAGCTCAATTGGTGATCACCTTGTTATGGAGTAATATGTAAAGCCTAAGATTCAAAGTTCATATCCCCTAGGTTAGACCATCAAAAAAACATTACATTAGATAATGTGTTACATCATAACATTTTACAACATCGCTACCATACTAGATTGTAAAGCACCTCTTAGTACAATAAATTTGTTTTAATAATTTAATCTTTTTATAATTATAAAATTTACATTTTAATATTATAATTATTTTTTCCATAACACTAAATAGTTTTTTCATATAACTAAACATTTCATAATTTTTTTTAAAGCACAACAGAAATGGAATCATTATTCCCACTAATTTAATACTTAGTAAAACACCATTACATGTGGGTCTAATGACTAAAAGCATGTTTTTCTTCCTAAGAGGTCACAGGTTCAAAACTAGAGGGGTAAGAGTATGTATGTCTTCGTAGACTTACCAGTCAAATCGTTGCATGGAGGTGGGTCACTTGTCCCACAAACAAGGAGTCTCATATACCAAAGTGGGTCCCTTGTCCCACAAACAAGGAGTCTCATATACCAAAGTGGGTCCCTTGTCCCACAAACAAGAGATCAGCATTGCATGGAGGTGGGTCCCTTGTCCCACAAACAAGGGGTTTCATACACCAAGGTGGGTCCCTTGTCCCACAAACAAGAGGTCTCATACACCAATTTAATGTCTGGCTTGATCGTGACCTTAAAATTAGATAATAATAATAATTAACTTTTGTCTTTATAATTTAAAAACATTAATATAAATTAGTCCACGGGGTCTTGGATAGATAGTGATCGGGTACGATGTTAAGGCACTCCTTGATGTGAAGTCATTGGTTCAATTCTCCACTCCCATAAAATGATGTATTTAGATATGATGATGAAAATGTAGTCCTACCCAACTTAAAAAACAAAATATATATATATAATATTTTTCATAATATTAACCAATTATTATAAACATTCATTTTTTACAAAATTTTGAATTTTTATCATAAAATTATTCTAAAACAAAGCTAAACACATTAATTAATATATGTATAATATTTTTGGAAATTAAATTACAAACAATGTACGGGACAAACTCCGAGGTGATCCAAAAGCCATATTCCTTCATTATTGACAAATAAAATGTTATTTATAAATACATTAGAACTTACTATTCATTGATTTGAAAGAATATTAAGATCATATTCATTTTTTTACTTAAACAACTCGATAGTGGAAAATAGTGTGGAGCATGATGTAAAAGTTATCTTAATTTAGTATTCCTTCGGTAACTTTAATAATTATATACAATTACTTATAATCGTTAATTTGCGCGTTAAATGGGACCAATAAGGTTATGGGTTGAGATCACAAATACATAAAAAGAAAAGTATACTTTTTTTTAATAAAATGTTTTATATTTTTATAAAAGATGGATATACCTATCTTTAGAAATTATTATTGCTCTAACTAGTCATTTAGTTTTAGTTTTATTCCAAATTAAAGATTTATAAATGGTTACATCACTCAACACTAAAAGTGGTAAATGTATAATTATTGCTCTAACTAGTTTAAGAGTAAGTGGATACATCAAGATGTTGTAGGAATTAAACTTATATCGTGGAGGAGGTTTATATCCTTTAAATCTAGATATAGGATGAATGAAGATGGGCTAACATCCATCATGTTGCCTAATTTGGGTTTTTCAAGATTATCTAATTTTGAAATTACTAAAAAAAAATAATAGAAAACTTATTAACCTAACTGATTTCTAAGTTTTTTGATGGGACCAATTCTTTCTCCTCTCTTAGCATTCTCTTATTCTCCCTTAGCATTCTCTTAGGTGATAGTTATGAAATTAAATTTGTAAAAGAAGTAGAAATGAGAATGGGTGAAAACATGAAAAATGGGTTGTAGAAAATATCTAACACAACGATAATACCATGTAGAAATTATATCAATGGATTCAATCTGATCATGTAATGTACTAAAAGAAGATACTTAATCCTTTTACAATATTTGCGGAATATAAAACACGATCACTCAAACACATGAAAGTAAGAGAAAGAAGTAAATCAATACAGAACACCAGATATTCCTGGGGAAAGCAACTGCTCAAAACCCCTCCATCTTTATTGTATAATCAACCAAGGAATCATGAAACAATACAATGTATTTGTGCTCACAACAACCTCATACACTCTACCAATTGCTTCACACTGATCTAGGCAAAATTGGACAAACACATAGCCAATTATCAGCTTACCCTCAGCCTACCCTGCTTATGCAATCCCTGGAGAATTAAACCCCTATTCAACCTTCCTTTATTGTGCAATTCATCATGGGCTTCCCATGGTTTTATAACTACACCTGGGTATTTTGCCTAAAATACAACTGATAGTTTACTAGCCTTCAACCTTTTTCTCAACTGGGCATCCACCAGAATTAGCATGCATGCAGTTATAAGTAGTGAATCATCAATTACTTGGTAGATCACTATTGGTGAATTGAATCTATTTTAATTCACTTGATATTCCACTAGCTCATCAAACAATTAGAACTAGTTAAACTAATTTTAACTCAATTATTGTGAGTTAATTGATCCCACCTGCACTACACTAGTGCTACAACTGCAACTGGACCCTGTTAATAATAGAATAACTCTACATGCATATCCTTTGACCCTCAACTCGAAATTCTTCAACTAACTAAGTCTATCACACTTAGTTAACTATTACAAGTTGTTATGAGATAAGATTAGAATTAATTTTCCAATTTATTTAATAAATTGGCTTGCATGCTAATGTATCTCTAGGACCCATCACTGTGTGACCTATGATCCCACAATAGTGTGTGTGTTGCATTTTCTTGTTGAATTTCAACACTCCCTCTCAACAAGAAAGGGATTATCTGATACCCCGATCCTGCCTCTGTGGTATTCAAATTTGCTCTTCGCAAGCGCCTTCGTCAAGATATATGCATCCTGATCCTCCGTGGGAATGTAGTGCAACAACATAATGTGCCTCTGAACACAATCTCTGAGACGGGGGTATTAGATGTCAATATGCTTGGACCTGTCATGGAATATTGGATTAACCGAGAGTTTTATGCAACTTTGGTTATCATAATGTATCACCGTTGGATCCATCTGATGACCAAAAAAACCAACAAGTATCTTCCTCATCCAAATGGCCTCACATGCATCCTGACTAGCTGCCATGTACTCTGCCTCAGTTGAACTTAGTGCAACTGATCTCTGCTTTCTATTGTACCAAGAAACTATTGTTGATCCTATGTTGAAGATGCCCCCTGATGTGCTCTTCATGTCTGATTAACTATTTTCCCAATCTACATCGGTGAAGCCCTGAAGCTTCAGTCCCTATGTTCGTCTGTACCATAATCCATACTCTGTAGTGCCCCTAAGATATCTCAACACATGCTTCCCCGCCTTCCAAAAGAGCTTGGTAGGCTTAACTATAGCTTGACTAAGCTAGTTAACTGTGTAGCATATGTCTGGTAGTTTGTTCACCAAATACATAAGTGAACCCACAAGCTGCCTGTAAATAGTAGCATCCACTATCTCACCTGTAGTAGCGACCTCCTTCCTCCAGTTACGTGTAAGAGGAGTCTCCATGGGTTTGTTGCCCTCCATGTGGAACTTCCTCAAAATATCCTTGGCATACTTGCCCTGAGATACGAATAGCTCCCCATCTCTTTGCCATATTTTCAAGCCTAGGAAATAATGCAAGAGCCCCATGTCCTTCATCTCAAACTCTCTTGCAAGATCCTCTTTGCAAGAAGTTATGAGCTGCTTATCACCTGTCAGTATAACATCATCTACATAAAGTACAATAATCAAAATCTTACCATCAACCACAATATGATATAGGTTCGCACCCGCTTCACTCTTTGTGAAGCCCAACCCAGTGAAATAGTTTTTGATCTTGGTGTACCAAGCACGAGGTGCTTGCTTCAGCCCATATAGTGCTCTCTTGATTCTGCACACATGCGACTCCCTATCAAAGGTCTCAAAACCTTTTGGCTGCTCAATATACACTTCTTCCTCAATAATTGCATTGATAAAGGTTGTCTTCACATCCATCTTATGTATCTACCATCCCATCTACGCTAAGTACCTTGCAACTGGTGCAAAATTCTCCTCATAGTCAATCCTCTCTACTTGTGAGAATCCCCGAGCCACAAATCTAGTCTTGTCTTTCTCCACACTCCCATCTGCTGCCTGCTTCACCTTATAGATCCACCTGGATCCAACCACTGACTTGCCCACTGGTCTTGGGACCACTTCCATGCATTTTTTATGATAATGGAGTCATACTCCTCAACCATGGCATCAACCCATGTTGTTTGTTGCACTGCTTCCTCAAAAGAGGATGGTTCTATCACACTACACTCACTCATAAGAGCCATGTATCCATTGTACCTGTTTGGGGACCTTCTCTGCCTGTGATGTGATGTAGGTTCTCCTACATGCTCTGTCGCATCTAGCATCAATTTGTCAACCTCTCTGGTGCGCTTCCTACCCTTTCTGGTGGATGGCTCTGCATGAGTGGTTTATGCCACTCCATGATCCTCTGCGTGTGGCTGCTCCACATCTCGAGGTTCATCCTTTGGAACTAAGAGCTCCTCATCTAAATTAAAATCAATCTCCCTCTCAAGGGACAATCTATGGCTTTCTCCTCATCAAATTTAACATCTCTCCTGAAAATTGTCATCCTGTTAGCCGGCAAATACACCCTATAGTTGTGGGGAGTATCAATGTACCCCACAAATATCCCAAATGTTGGTTATAGCTTCTTCCTAGCATCTTTGGTCACATGGCAATAGACAGATGAGCCAAAAATTTTAAAATATGAAACATCTGGTTTCTTACCTGAAAAAACGTCCTCTGGTGTACTCATGCCAAGTATCCGATGAGGACTTTGGTTCTGCACAAATACCGTTGTATTGCATGCCTCTGCCCACAGATGAAACGGTACGCCTTGATCATGTAACATAGCTCGTGCTACTCCCATAATTGATATGTTCTTTCTTTCTGCAACCCCATTTTGTTGTGGGTTACGAGGTGCAAACAGTTCTCTTCGAATTCCTTCTTTGACACAGAAATTCTTGAATTCATTAGAGATATACTCACCACTATTGTCGCTCTTTAGAGTTTTCACCTTCTTCCTTGTATGTTTCTCTACTAGTGATTTGAACTCACAAAACTTGGAGAACACCTGATCTTTTTTCTACAGAAAGAAGATCCAACACTTTCAAGAAAAATCATAAAAAAAAATCGCATAATAGTTGTGCTTTGTTGTGGAAGGCGTAGGGAATGGTCCACACACGTCTGAGTGAACTCTCTCAGGGATTGTCGCTGCTTGTTTCTCCTTATCATGAAATGTGGCCTTAGTATACTTCCCCATGGTACATCCCTTGCATGTTTCTATCTGCACAAGAGTACCCTTTGGAAGACCTGTAGAAATCTGTTGCATGATCCTCAAAGCACTGTGGTGTAGATGGCTCAATCTCTTGTGCCATAACTCACCTATATCCCGGCTCACCACCTTCCCTGATTTACTGCTCAATGTTGCACATCCATCTGCATCAATTTTGTAGAGGTTCTTCACATGAACCCCAATCTTCTTTACCTGTGTTGTGGCTTTGTGACGAAGGAATCCCTTTCCTTCATTGAAAACCACATCATATCCAAGATCCTCCAACATAGCAACTAAAACTAAATTCTTTTTCAAGCCTGGTACATGCATGGCACCTTTTAATAAGAAAAATTTACCTGACTGTCTTTGGAAAGTAACTGTACCAATCCCGGTAGCGCTATACCTCTCGTCATCACCCATCTCGATGTGCATCTGAAGATCCTTCTCCTCCAAGATACTAAAGAGTTTTTTGTTTCCCATCATGTGGAAATATGCTCCACTATCCAAGTACCACATAGATCCCATCATATTTGATGCCATGCATGTGATGAGAGAGAAGTCCAACTCAAACTGTGAGGCCAAATCTTCACCCGTTACAGCTCCTAGAGCCTTCTTATTATTCTTCTTCTTTTGTGGACAATTTGTGGCATAGTGTCCATGATCATGACAACGAAAACATTTCACCTTTGACATGTCACGCTTCTTGCCTTCTTTTCCAGTCTCAGATTTGGAATGGGACTTCCTTCCCTTCCCCTTCTTTTCCTTACCAGCCAAGGCACAATTTTCCTCATCATTAGTCTTGGATGAGGATTCATCCCTGGTATTCCGCCAAAACTCTTCTTCTACCAAATCTGACCATAGTCGCTCCCAATGTGGTGACTTCTCCCTCCCATTCACAAAGTCCTAGTAACTATGCCAGCTCTTGGGAAGGCCTAGAAGTTCTAGGCTTACCAAGTCATCATCAGCTACAGTAATCCCAACGCTTCCAAGCTCACCTCGACATTGAGTTAACTTGGTCAAGTATTTCTGGATTGTGTCGCCCTTCTCCATTTTGATTTTCCTGAGCTTGTACTTGAGTGCTAATTTTCTGTGGTTACTTCTGCTTTGAAACATATTTGTCAAGGTCTTCACATAGCATATGGAGTTTCCTTTCCATGGAGACTCGAGAAAATATGATCTCGAACTCCCTCTAACAAGATCATCCTTGCCTTTGCTACCTTCTTCTGCCATGCATCAAGAAGTTGGGCATTTGCTGCTGCGAGCTTAGGAATATCATTATCTATGAATTCCTTCAACCCATTGTCCTCCAAAACTGCCTCCATCCTATCCTTCCATGCAATATAATTTGAACTGCCCTCGAGTGCATATTCGATCCTTAATCAATTGAAATACATCTTGATCCGCTTATAGCTCCAAAGAAAGTACCTGCAAATTTGAATATTGTTCAACACAAACCCAATTTCTTCTCCACTATTGTGATTCCTGGCGCTCTGATACCATGTAGAAAATATCTAACACAACTATAATACCATGTATAAATTATATCAATGGATTCAATCCGATCATGTAATGTACTAAAACAAGATACTGAATCCTTCTACAATATTTGTGGAATATAAAACATGATCACTCAATCACATGCAAGTAAGAGAAAGAAGTAAATCAATACACAACACCAGATATTCCTGGGGAAAGAAACTGCTCAAAACTCCTCCATCTTTATTGTATAATCAACCAAGGAATCATGAAACAATACATTGTATTTGTGCTCACCACAACCTCACACACTCTACCAATTGGTTCACACTGATCTATGCAAAATTGGACAAACACATAGCCAATTATCAGCCTACCCTCAGCCTACCCTGCTTATGAAATCCCTAGAGAATTAAACCCCTATTAAATGGGAAATTCAGCCTTCCTTGATTGCACAATTCATCATGGGCTTCCCATGGTTTTATAACTGCACCTAGACAATTTGCCTAAAATACAAGTGATAGTTTACTAGCCTTGAACCTTTGTCTCAACTGGGTATCCACCAGAATTAGCATGCATGCAGCGATATATAGTGAATCATAAGTTACTTGGTAGATCACTACTGGTGAAATCTATTTTAATTCACTTGATCTTCCACTAGCTCATCAAACAATTAGAACTAGTTAAACTGATTTTAACCCAATAATTGTGAGTTAACTGATCCCACCCACACTACACTAGTGCTACAACTGCATCTGGACCTTGTTAATAATAGAATCACTATACGTTCCTATCCTTTGACCCTCAATTCGAAATTCTTGAGCTAACTAAGTCTATCACACTTAGTTAACTATTACAAGTTGTTATGAGATAAGATTATAATTAATTTTCCAATTTATTTAATAAATTGGCTTGCACACTAATGTATCGCTAGGACCCATCACTATGTGACCTGTGATCCCACACTAGTGTGTGTGTTGCATTTTCTTGTTGAATTTCAACATGGGTAATGTTAATGTTTGTATTTTAGGAAGAAATTGCCAAACCAAAACAAAACAAAAAACAAAACAAAACCTACTTTAACTAGTCTAAATTCATATTTTCTTTGAAAAATCACTTTGAAGTAATATCAAAATTTGTAGAGAATTATTGATAGGTTGGGGATTGAATAATTCTACATAGTTATGATTTTGTATTGAAGAAATCCAAATATATACAAATAAATGAACTTTGGTTTCATCTCCCCACAACACGAATGGTTGTTCCTATTCACCTAGATGGCTTTTCATTTCTCTCAGATTTAACTATATACAACCAATAATATTTACAATATTTTTATCCCAAGGATTAGGTATCTGGCACTCCATACCTTAATCTCAAAGGGTGTTTGTAAGTATAAGCATCTTTCTAAACTTTTCAAACTTCCTCTTCCAAGTGCTTTGGTGAAGATGTCTACAATTTCCTCACTTGTGATGCAATGTATTGGATGAATGGTCACCACATCATCAAATGGTACTTTGTGTTGATGTGCTTGGTTGATCATGGAATCTAGGATGTTTTTCCCACTTGATTGCATAAATGTTGTCAATAAAAATTGGAGTACCATTTATTTGTTTATCTTGCAAATGATCTCGAACTTCCTAAGCCACACAATCTCCATTGTTGCCCTTGCAACAACCACATACTTTGCATTTGTAATGGAATCTAATGGATAAATTGTTTGCATGATATCTGTTGAATTTTTGTAGCTATGGTCGGTCTTCATAATGTTTCACTTGTACATTGTAATAGTTACAAAAGAAAATTATGTGAGCATGTTCTTCATGCTTGCCAGAAAAGGAAATTATTTATTTTGTATTCAAAAAGACAAATTTTATAAAGCTAATCAAGAGTGGGAAAAATGAAATTATGAATTTGTATTTTTCCACCACAAGTAACCAAGTCGGCCCTCCAAGTGAAAGCTCAGCCTGCCCATGAGACACGCCCTTTCGCATGGATGAAACACTATAAATTGTGCCTATTCACCCTTCTCCAAAGGCAATTTCGAATCATACGGTATCTCTTTTCAAGCGAAGTAGCAAGAAAAAATGGAGCAGTGCAAAAGTTCTATGGGATATTGTGCAAGTTTGAGGCACAACATTTGTGACATCATTATGTGGTATAGTGCGAAGGTCTTGTCGTTTAAGTGCGCAGATCTAAGGCACATATTTTGTGGTATCATCTGAATCCAAAGACTAAGATAGAGGACATGTTTTGTCCCTCTTGGATTCCCTATTATTCGTGGTATATCTTTGTGATATTGTGAATTTTGAAGCTGAGCTCTAAGGCATAATGCAAGTTCTAAGGCAGACTTGGAGGATGTTTTCTTGACCTTGTTGCAGAGCTTTCGTGGATAGAATTATGGAGGGTTGACTTGGTCTTTGGTGGTTGGTCATCTTTCTTGTTAGTTGACTTTGATGTATCTCTTGTTGCATTGATTCTCTAAGGAAACGGTTCGTTGGGTTTTTCCCCATTGCGAATTTTCCTAAGGAAAAACTTTGTGTTGTTGTCTCTTTATGATCCTACTGTCATATTTGATATATGGTTGATGTATTATTCGTAATTATTGAATGATGGAATTAATGAATAAGAATGTGAAAAGATCATAATCATAAAAGATAATTATTAGAAAAAAAAAACTCTTAGAAAATCAACATGGTATCACAGCTTGGGGTAAGAAAACCCTGATCTTAAAGAAAAAGAATCCCTAATCTCAACAAGTTATGGGAGGAGCACTAGTATCCTTGTTGAAAAGAAAAACCATTTTCTTATTATTGAAAATTGAAGTTCTCAGACTGCATCAAAATCTCAAGCTTTGGATATGACAAGACAAATTTTAGTATGTTTGATCCAAATTGTCTCAGATTTAAAGAGGTCGAAATGACCTCTGTTCTAGCAAGTCCAAAAATCTCAGAGTTTATGGAACGAGTACTCTTAGGACTGATGCCTGAAGTGGTTGGGACGATATCTTCATTCAAGCATAACCAAAAACCTATAAAGGATGAATTATGACCTCAGGAATAAGCCCTAAAATTCCATATCTTGTTCATATGAATGCTAACTCGTAATCCAACAATCTAAAAAGGTTTCCAAGCCAAGGAATTCCTTTGTTTCAGGTCCGAGAAAACTTCCAATAAGCCGCAAGTCTCTTAATTGTCACAAAGAGATCTAAAAATATTGCCTCTTATCTAGTATGAAGGTTATATTAGAGAATTTCAAGAATATAATCCAAGTAATTTCAAAGGATCACAAATTACCTTAGTCTCCATGAAATTAATATCTTGATATCAAATATGTGATTGAAGAACAAGTCTTCTAAAGGATTCGAATCCTTAAATCAATTCAAAATTTTGATGTCAACTTAAAAGGGTCTTTGTTTTATTCATAAAAGGAGGACGAAATGCTTTGCAGAGAGCCGACCTGATTGATATTGGTATGTACCTTTGTGATCCTCATGGGAATGTTATGCATTATTACTTAAGCTAAATAATATTATCTTCATGTAAGCATAATAAAGTTTAGAAGGCCATAGATCCACGATATCAATTATCCTTTTTGGAAGCACTGCCTTGACATATCTTATGTAGGATTCCCTGAGGATAGACATTGATATGGCAATGATATTATTGAGACCTATATGATGATGATTCAACATATGAAATTACTCCAAGTTTTTAAGGCTAAAGATATTCTCAAGCAGATGAGCTTGCATGCATCAAATCTTTGAAGATCTGAAGTGACATGTGCCAATTTTTTGTAGAACAGTGTCCTCTTTCAAAATTTAGCACAATAAGGTCTCTCAAGAGAGACAAGCAATTGGCAGAACTTATGTGTTTAAGATTTATTAATGGTTAAGAAATACTCAAGTATGATGGGTATTTGAATGTTGGAATGATTTACTCCTTGCACATTGCAAGAACTGCTGCTACAATGTTTTGAAGAAGTCAATCTGTTTGACTGAAGATAATCGGGTGATCAATGACAAGGAAAACATATCAAATTTAGGGTTTTTAAACTAAGGGGATTGAACAAGAAAATCTTAGGGTCTATGGATAAAACCATAGTATTGGACGCTTCCGCTGAAAGTAGAAACCCTGGATCTTACAAGAAATAAATGACATCATGATGATAATGAAGATGATAAAGCTGTAGTTGGATGTAAGAAGTCCATAGATCAAGAGGGAGCTAACATTCTGCTCAAAGATAAGTATTTTGTATCTCTCTTATTTGATTTTACTATTATCATTGATTTTTACTAGTAGTCGGTCTCTCGTTTTTAAATTATTTACTTGGTTGTATTTTTTGTTCCATGGTCTCCTTATAAGGGTTCCAGGTACATAATGAAGGCTTCCACAGCTTTGGTAGTGGGTGGAAGAAGAAATAAAATATATGACAAGAGGACTCTACTAGAAGTATGGATTTATGAAGAGAGACACTATACTAAATGAATTCTAGATTTAGATGGAGTAGACAGAGCAACAAGCTAGAAGAATGCCTTTGATCTATGCCAAAAAGAGATTAGTGGTGATTAAATTATGCAGTATATGGAAACTTGAGAGAAGTACAAAGGAAGGGATTACCTTAGTAAAGAGGGAGAAGACTATGAAAGGATATATTGTCAGGTACACTTCCAATAAAAGTTTATTATCCTTATGATTTTTGTTATTACATCATATGGATGTAGAGATCATCTTGTTTGATGAAAGAAGAAGTGTACAAAAGACCTACCTCAAGCTTGTGAGGTAGATGAAGAGTTTTGATGCTTTGAATATACTTTAAATAGACTCCTTTGGGATAATGGATCTGTGATGAAAGCATAAGAGCTCATGTGTCAAAAGAAGTTGCATTGACCAGAAGATTTTCTCTAGAGGGAGAAGTCAAGGCTTATCCAGGAACACTTTCTCAGCTTCAGAGGGAGTTAACCTCAGATGAAGGATCTTGACTATATAGTTGATAACACCAATGACAAAGGGATTAAATCAGGATTTCTATGGCATGATCTGTTTTAGGAAGAATTACCAGTTAGGATGATGGATCAAATAAAGGAAGAAAAACAGTTTATATTTTAGCCAAAGAATATAGCTCAACATGTGTTGAAGTGCCAGCATGGTTAAGTCGGTCATGGCATAGTCAAATATGGTATCAAACAAGAAAAATTGTGGGACAAGGAGTGTTTAAAACAGAGACAGTTTGTATATCACTTATGATTGAGCTCCGATCTCATGGATGAAAAATAAGAAAACATTTGTTTCATTCAAATTCCAAGTATGTTGCAGTGTGAAAGGTGGATTATGAAGCAATATGACTACAACTTGCAAGATTGGTTGATTAGGTGCGGACGGAAATAGGATGATAGGTTAGGGAACCTTGGGATATAGTACCATTACATGGTACATGAAGAGAGTAGTAAGGCTTGAGTTCATCTCCACTGATGAGCAGACAACTGATATCTTAATGGAGTCAATACCCAAAGAGAAGTTTGTGTAATTTAGAGACAATTTGGGCTTGTGGAGATTACCCCTCTCGTTGAGAGGGGGTGTTGATTTGATACTAGCATGGATGGAAATTCTCCCAATGGGGAGAATGGTATGAGAGGCCCAGAGTGCTCACTAGGTAGGGTTGAGTGAGTGCCTCTTGATGAGGAGACTTTATTACTGACCATGAAGGGTTGAGTAAGGTCAAGACCTAATCACACACCAGGGAAGGGTGGAGTGAGGTCCATTAGCATCTCGACACGATCACACACCAGGAAAGTGCGTAGTTAGGTCCTTTGACATTGGACCTGATCACATGCCATGGAAGGGTGTAGTGCAGTTCTTGATCTGAGTCACATACCAAGGAATGGTGTAGTGAAGTCCTTCAACATCTAACCTAATCACTAACCAAGAAGGGTTGAGTGAGGTCTTGGCCAAGAGTTCTCACCGGGAAGGGTGAGTGAGTTCTTTCTAGGTGAGATCTCATCATTTTGGCCTAGTGAGAGGCCTTGGGATTTGAGGATCGATCACTGTGGAGGAGTGAGTCTTGATATGTTGATGATAATGCCATGGGCTTGGTACCACCCCGGATACGACCACTAGAAGTTGATGATGGTAGATAATGATGCTATCGATGAATTATACATTTCCTTAAAGAGATAAATGTATAAATAACATTAGAATAGTCATTATGAATACCTTCCTAGCTAAGAGGGAGTGTTGAATTTTTGTAGCTATGGTTGTTCTTAATAATGTATCACTTGTACATTGTAATAGTTATAAAAGAAAATTATATGAAGCATGTTTTTCATGCTGACAAGAAAAGGAACATATTTATTTTCTTTTCAAAAGGATAAATTTTATGAGGCTCCTCAAGAGCGGGAAAAATGAAAATTTGAATTTGTATTTTTCCACCACAATTAGCCAATTCGGCCCCTCCAAGTGACAAGTCATCCTGCCCATGAGACACATCCTTACGGATGGCCAAAACTCCATAAATTGAGCCTATTCACTCTCCACTAAAGGTAAATTCATATCACACATTATATCTCTGTTCAAGCAAAGTGGCAAGCAATAATGGATTAGTGCGAAAGTTCTGTGGGATAATGCAAGAGCCTGAGGCACAACATTTGTGACACCATTTTGTGGTATAGTGCGAAATTCTTGTGGTTTAAGTGCACAGATCTGAGGAACATATTATGTGGTATCATTTAAATCCCAAGACTGAGATAAAGGGCATGTTTCATCCCTCTTTGAGTCCATATTCTCTGTCACTAGTATATCTTTGTGATACAGTGCACATTTTGAGGTTGATCTTTGAGGAATAGTGTGAGTTATAAGGCAGACTTGGACGGAATTTTCTTGACCTTGTTGCAGGGATTCTATGGATAGAATTGTGGACGGGTGACTTGGTCTTTGGTGGTTGGTCATCTTACTAGTTATTTGACTTCGATGTATCTCTTGTTGCATTGATTCTCTAAGGAAAAGGTTGGTTAGGTTTTCCCTCATTGTGGGTTTTCCCAGGGTAAAAATTTGTGCTCTTTGTGTGGTTGTCTCTTTATGATCCTACTGTCTTATTTTATATATGGTTGATGTATTCTATGCAATTATTGAATGATGGAATTAATGTATAAGAATGTGAAAATATCATAATCATGAAAGATAATTATCATAAAAGAAGACTCTTATAAAATCAACAATATCCAAGAGATATATACTAATCCAAACCTCATGAGGTATCCTAAAGTAAACATTCCATTATCCTTATCCTCATCAATGTATAAACCTATTTTTCCAACTAGTTTGAAGTATTCCACCTTAGAGAATTTGAGCCCAAAGTTATGTACCTTAGAACTCTCTTTGCAACATACCAATGTCTTTCACAAGGTTTTTGCATGAACTTGGAAAGAATCCAAACTAAAAATGAAATATCTAGTTTGGTAATAGTGAGGTAGATAAGAATCCTCATAGGCTTTTTGTATTTAGGTGCATCCTCAAATTCCTTCCCTTCTTTTGACGTTAGTTTCATATTTTATTCCACTTGAGTAGAGAGAAGATTGCAATTAGCCATGCTAAAGTGGTTCAACAATTATGCAATATACTTCTTTCTGAAGATGAATCTATGCATTAGATCACAACTTACTTCAATATCCAATTATTAAAGAAGATATCCCATGTTTTTTTTTATCTCAAAACACGTATTCAATTCTTTCTTTATGGATGGGATACATGTTTCAGTGTTCCTTGTTACCAAAGATCATCTACACACACCACAAGATATATAATAGTTTTTCCTACTTTCTCAATAAACAAAGTTGCATCATCAAGATTAAAAATGCTTAAAATTTATCTTCAAAAGATGCTTAGTTAACATTTCATACCATTTGTGAGTGCTTGCTTTAGGCCATATAGAGAGTTAACGAGTTTGCATACCTTATGTTCTCAAGCCTTCACAACAAGTCCTTCTAATTGATACATGTAAATATTCTCCTTCAAGTCCCCATTTAATAAAAAAATTTCACATCCATATGATGAATATTAAACTAATTCTGAGCTACAAAATCCAACAAAGAACAAATTTTAGCTCATTTCGATATGGGGGTAAAAGTCTCTTCATATACTATGCCTTCTTTATGCACAAATCCTTTCACAACAAGCTTTGCTTTGTGCTTGTCAATAGAACTATCTAGTTTTCACTTGTTCTTGTAGACCCACTTGCAACAAATTGGTTTGGTTCCAAATGGAGGATCCACCAACTTCCATGTCTCATTCTTGATGATAGCATTATATTCCTTTTGCATGGCTTCTTTCCACTAATCATAAAAAACAACTTCTTCAAAGGAAATTGGTTCAAATTTAGTACATAAATTCAATTTACAACCATGTGAACATCTATATCATTTACATCTTGTCTTGTAGAACTTTCGGTCCTTGTCTTTCCAATGTTCTTATATGCCACTTGGGACCAATTTTTATGATGCTCTAAGTTGCTCCATTGATTGAGATGATGCTCCATTTAGATTAAAGTTTAGCTTTTAAATCCTCTCACTAACATCATCCAATTAAACTCCTTATCATCATGAAGTGGTTGAATTTTATTTATGAGAAAGATGGCACTTCAAAAAGATATTTTAGAGATTAACCCAAGATAAAAATCCTCACTTCAACATGTTCAATCCAATCATCAAATTCTAGATATATCTTTATAACACTAAATCTATGGATCAAAATACCACTCAACAATATTATAATTCTTAATAAATTTAAGGAAAAAATATAATAATAAACTTCTTTGTATACCTCATCATAAACTAATTTCCTCAAACATACTTTGGTAGAATAAAATCACTATCTCTGAACAAATTAGAAATGAAGCCGTACAAAACAAACCAACAAAAAACCACGGAATGGTTGAAAAACTAACCATCAAATTTTTTATTTATTATATTATTTCATTCCATTCTAATTTTTTTTGGTTGAAATATGAATTATTTATAATTTCATAGTTAGAGAAAAAATTATTTGAATCAAAATCTAATTATGTATTAAAGAGAATTGCACCAAATACTAGATAATGACAAAATGCTTTAGCAACAAGATCTCAATTAATTAGACTAATCCTCGACATTTAAATATTTTGTTTATTTAACTACTTTCAACTTCAGTGCAATATCTTCATGATCGCAGGCTTTGCACAAAATGAGACTCCTTAATGTGGATTTAATGTCTCTCTCATAGACCATTGGCGGGTCATTTCTTCAAGTGGAATGGTTTTCCTTGAATGATGAGAATGAGTAAGTGTGTATTTGTGAATAACAATGAATGTCCTCACTAGTGATTGACAATTATGTTATGATAAGTTTGGTAAGCTCGTGTGTGTATGTATGTGTGTACATGTGCATAAAATACAATATGTTGGAAAAATTTGATGTGGATTTAATGTCTTTCTCTCTCTATATAGACACACACACACACACTGTAATTTTTCCTTGCTTAAATTGTATCTTTGAATGCATAAATTGCTACAATGCCTTGAAATTCCCCTTGAGCACTTGGATTGTACACAACTTAAATTTGCAATTCCAACAAATTCTTTGCTAGATTTTAGATCAAATTAACAGAAAAATATTTATGGGCCAAAATGTAAAATAGTAATACTATTAAAAAAATTTAGCGATAAAAAATTAAAATTTCTAATTGTTTTATATAATATATACATAAATGCTTAGTTCACATTGAAATATCTTTGAGTCAAGAGGCAATCTCCAACCCATTATGGAGGAGAGGTTGTAGTGTTATGTTATATTATGTAAACAATAAAATAAAAGTATTAATTATAATTATTAATTATTAATGTCGACTTGATAATTAATATTAAAAAATTAAAATTAAAATTAGAAAGGTCTTTTTTTAAATAAAATTAAAATTAAAAAAGTATAACAAACTAATGCTTACAAATATTATTAGGGAAGTTCATGTAAAACTGAGGTGAGTCAAATTATCATTGACAATTTTTGGGATATATATATATATATATATATATATATATAACCAACTTAGATTCATTTTAACTCTAAATTTATCAAGCACCGAGAAGGATCAAATCTCTCAATAGATGAGTATCACATATCAACTTTATGTTAAAAATTAAATGAATTACACATCTCCTCCTATTAAGAATGAAACCAAATTATTTTATTTTAATTATTTCTTCCTTTTGGACGTAAGCTTTTAATTACTTTATATCTCCTAAAATTTATATAAAATATAGACATTGAAATATTTTATTTATGGCTTTAAGTGTTAAAATTAAAATATTTTTACTAACATTCCCTTCATACTAAGTGGTCTTTTTTTTATAAATAATTGTCAACTCCACATTGAAAACAAACAGAATCACACATAACCCTTATACAACTCTTAGTCCAATAATAGATTAAAATACCCAATACTCACTCACTCTTCACCTAGATTAATACACAAATGATTAATGCCATATAAATGTGATCTTATAAAAAAACAATCTCCAGTTCAATGACCAGTAACCAATGTAATCTTATTCCCGGATGCGGGTGAAAATCATGGTTAAGGTGATGATGGGACTTGGGTATGGCAAGTGGTGGAGCCACTTGGCCACCCAAGCTAACGCCATTAGTTTTAGTTGGCCCATCCATCAAAGCAGCAGTCAAGCCAGCGCACTTAACCACTCAGCATTAATTCAAAGCCGAGATCTAGATCATTCCACAATGTTTGCTCGATCCTCCGTAAGGAATTCTCTGCACACTCCAGATGCACACATTAATGAGGTTTTAAATACGAGAAAGCTTCGAGACAGTGCTACTCAGTGCCTAAAGATGGACGCTGATAGTCGGGGCTCAGACTTTCCCCCTCCACCGCTGCAATGAATTTGCTAGCCCTTGGCAGTGCATCCCTGCTATCGCACTGCCACTGGTAAACGCAACCATCTCAGTTGTTGTATTGATTTTGGGGAAGGGCTCCACCTCTCTCGCATAGGCCTTTGCAATCGATCTTCTGTCACTCTAGATTTTCTCTTCTCCCCGCTCCTGCCCAATTCTGTCACTCTGCCTCCCTCGTCGCCTTCGTCTTTGCCCTCCACCATGCCGTGTTTGAGACATCGCATGAGATGTCGAAGAGGCAGTTCAAGAGGCCGCTCCCAACACACTCCTTCCACTTCCATTTCGGATTCATCATCGCCCTCCTTGGATTATTTTTTTGGTAGATATCCGAACACTCGCAGTAGGCGAGGCAGACTTCACCATGTCAACCCTGTTCAGAACTCCCCTGTCAATCTGGCCTCCAACACGCCCCAGACTGCCCAATTTGTCTTCAATTGTTCCCTGAACAGTGCCCGTATTATTGCCTCTATTTCGGTGGTCTTCAAGGAAGAACCCCAGCAGGCTGATCCCAGAGTGCCACAGACAGGAGCTTCTTCAGCTTTAGCTCAGGAAATAGACAAGCAACAGCAGCAGGTGACCAAGGATAAACGCAAAGCTCTTGAAAGCGAGGAGAAGGTCTGCAATGAGCGCTCCAAGCACAGTGAAGCCCAGGGGCGGACAAGCAAAAGGAAGAAGATGATATGGAGGCTTACAGGTGCTTTATCCTGGAGGAACCTTCTCCTCAGCATGATGCTTAGTCATTCCATTAGTCTCTGTTTTTTGTTTCATGATTCCCACTATGATGGGATTGTTCTTGTTTTTCCTGTTATAAAATCTAGCAATCTGAGTCTAACAGTTTATCAACCTAGCACATTACAGTGTACTTCATTTTTGACACCCCTGCGCAGGCAGCATGGTAGAACTTTGTTTGGTTTGGACTGGTTTTCCCTAGTGGACAGTAATTTTTGTGCTTTATATGCTGAATATGCCACTCTCATGGGAAAAGTTAGAGCTAAGGCCAAGATGTAAAATATTTTTCCTTCTTTAATAGATTAAACTAATTCAGATAAAAAAAAAACAAAACAAAACAAGACAAAAAAACAAAAACAAACCAATATAATCTTATAAAAAGACAATCTTATCATGTATTGTACTATTATGAAATAATTACACCAGTTCAATGACCAGTAGTAACAAGTGTGCCTTCTCAAGACCATCCAAAAATTTGAAAAGGCATTAGATGACAATAAGCAACCAAGGGGTGAAGCATACAACAAAAAAATCTAGGGATAAATTTTCTTTAGTTCATGTCTCTATGATTTTATTTCTTGTTATATTAAATAAGGGTAATAGAGGATATATGTCAAGCTATTATTTATAGTTGTTTTTAATATATATATATATATATATATATATTTTTTTAAATAATTTATTTAATAATTTTTTATTTTAAAATGTTATAATAATATGAATTGAAAATCTAATTTATTTTAATTCGTTTATGTTATTATTAAAACATTTAAACGAATCCATTCAAAATCATCACTTGAAGCTAATAAGAACACTAAAAATAATTGGGTTTTCATATCAAAATACAAGTCCATAAACTAAGTTATTTATAAACAAATGCCCTGATATAATAAGATCCAAATTTGAGTTTCTATATCAAAATATAAGTCTATAAACTAAGTTATTTATAAACAATGCCCTATATAATAAGATCCAATTTATCAACTAAATAAAAAAATTGAAACACCACACCATACATACATTGAACTACAATATCATTTTAAGTTGCAATTTTACATCTTTCTTAACCTATAATAAATAAATAGTGAAAATTTATACAAAGTTAAATATATAATTTTCTTAAATTATAATTTTTTTAAATTAAAAAATATTTTTTATTATATTTATAAAGTTAAATATATATTTTTCTTTGAACTATAATTTTTTAAAATTAAAAAATGTTTTTAATTATACTTTTAACCAGAAAAAAATGAAACATTTAATGTTATAAAATAAATTTCATAGTTAAATTTTAGTATAAAAATTAATTATGTCATGTTTGAGATGTATAAGACTTGATGATAAAATTATTGGTAATTAATTTCAAGTTTCAAATACATTTTGGCAAAAAGGAAAATGAAACATTTAATGTTATAAAATAAATTTCATAGTTAAATTTTAGTATAAAAATTAATTATGTCATGTTTGAGATGTATAAGACTTGATGATAAAATTATTGGTAATTAATTTCAAGTTTCAAATACATTTTGGCAAAAATTCCTTTTTAGGTGAGACGTTAAACTACAATCAAGTAAGTCTCTAAGTAAAGGGTCAAATTATAATTAAGAAAAATTCTTAGTAAGGGGTTAAATTACAATTAAAGGTAGATGTTACTAGAAAGCACATGATTTCACTTGAAATAATCTCAACCACTAGGGAAATGATACTAGCTTTCTTCGAGATATTATCTAGACTAAAACTATATGTTGTCAAGTTGAAATAAGATCTAAAATAGATTATAGTTGGTTTAGAGTTCATCTCCCTTTAATGTAAAAAAATAGGGAATATCCCAAGACTTAGAGGCATTTGTCAAGAATGAAAGTTCGTCCTCTTATAGACCATTGGTGGGCCATTTCTTCAAGTGGCATGGTCTTCCTTGAATGATGAGGATGAGTAAGTATACATTTGTGCATATCAATGAATGATTAATGTCCTCACTAGTGATTGACAATTAAATTATGATAAGTTTGGTAAGCTTGTGTGTGTATGTATGTGTGTACATGTGCATAATTAAATATTTATAATTTAAAATACAATATGTTGGCAAAATTGGCAAGACAAATAATCCAATATATAGAGAATGAATAATCTAGAAATTAGAACAACATGGTGAGGTGAAATTGGTCATGAAACTATTCATGTTTTTTTTTTAAACATATAAATATTTTCAGTTTTTTGTTTTGTTTTTCAAGTTATTTGTGATCCTTCAAGCTTGCCCTGTGGCTTGAGGAGTCGCGACCCAGGGGCATTTAAGCCATCAAAATCACCCGAGGATTTCCCCTGGCCTGGGCCACACCAGCGCTTAACTGACTAGATTTTTTAGCATGTCTCCTCCCCTTAGCACAGGGCACAACCACCCCACGTGAGGTTTTATCCCAGGTCGCCTTGCTGACGAGGCCCATCCTCAATCAGTTGTACTAATGAAACTTAACAATATTTTCAATTTTTTATTATAATTTTGCTCAAAATTAATATCTCTAACATTTTTCATTTCAAAAATGTATTTTTTTTGTAATGTCTGACTATTAATTTCTATTTCAAAAATATAATAATCTTATAAATAAATAAACCATTTATGTTATATCAATTTATTTTAATCTATCTATCTATGTTATTATAAAAATATTTAAACAACCTCGTTTAAAGTCATTACTTAAGAACAATTAAATAATTAAAAAAAAGGAGTTTCAATATCAAAATACAATGTTAGACCTAAGACTTTGTGATCCATAATGTAGAATAATGTCTTTCGGATTAATCACATAATAAGGATTTGGTCGATGTTTCTAACCAACTAATGTGATTCATCCTCAGGACAAGGTGAAGAAGGATATTGAACTCATTGAATAAATAGAAGGATGCATCATTGCCCGGTGATAGCTGTTAAAACTAGCCACGAGCAAAAAACGGAATTAATGATGCATCCCTACATTGTTTAAGGAACGTGAGATCAAATTTCTTCTTAGCCACTTGTAGACGAGCCCGTTCAAATTGACGAGCCTTATCAGCGATTCCCTTTCCATAAAGGGTAATAATGTTAGACCTAAGACTTTTGTGATCCATAATGTAGAATAATGTCTTTCGGATTAATCACATAATAAGGATTTGGTCGACGTTTCGAACCAACTAATGTGGTTCATCCTCAGGACAAGGTGAAGAAGGAGATTGATCTCATTGAATAAATAGAAGGATGCATCATTGCCCAATGATAGCTGTTAAAATTAGCCACGAGAAGAAATCGGAATTAATGATGCATCCCTACATCGTTTAAGGAAAGTGAGATCAGATTTCTTCTTAGTCACTTGTAGTCGAGCCTGTTCAAATTGACGAGCCTTATCAACCATTCCCTTTCCGTAAAGGGTAATAATGTTAGACTTAAGACTCTTGTGATCCATAATGTAGAATAATGTCTTTCAGATTAATCACATAACAAGGATTTGGTCGATGTTTCGAACCAACTAATGTGGTTCATCCTTAGGACAAGGTGAAGAAGGAGATTGATCTCATTGAATAAATAGAAGGATGCATCATTGCCTGGTGATAGCTGTTAAAACTAGCCACAAGCAGAAACCGGAATTAATGATGCATCCCTACATCGTTTAAGGAAAGTGAGATCAGATTTCTTCTTAGCCACTTGTAGTCGAGCCCGTTCAAATTGATGAGCCTTATCAGAGATTCCCTTTCCGTAAAGGGTAATAATTTTAGACTTAAGACTTTGAGATCCATAATGTAGAAGAATGTCTTTCGGATTAATCACATAATAAGGATTTGGTCAACATTTCGAACCAACTAATGTGGTTCATCCTCGGGACAAGGTGAAGAAGGAGATTGATCTCATTGAATAAATAGAAGGGATGCATCATTGCCCAGTGATAGTTGTTAAAACTAACCACGAGCAGAAGCCAGAATTAATGATGCATCCCTACATCGTTTAAGGAACGTGAAATCAAATTTCCTTTTAGCCACTTGTAGTTGAGCCCGTTCAAATTGACGAGCTATCACCAGGCAATGATGCATCCTTCTATTTATTCAATGAGATCAATCTCCTTCTTCACCTTGTCCTGAGGATGAACCACATTAGTTGGTTCAAAACGTCGACCAAATCCTTATTATGTGATTAATCCGAAAGACATTATTCTACATTATGGATCACAAAAGTCTTAGGTCTAACATTATTACCCTTTACGGAAAGGGAATGGCTGATAAGGCTCGTCAACTTGAACGGGCTCGACTACAAGTGGCTAAGAAGAAATCTAATCTCACATTCCTTAAACGATGTAGGGATGCATCATTAATTCCGGTTTTTGTTCGTGGCTAGTTTTAACAGAGATCACCGGGCAATGATGCATCCTTCTATTTATTCAATGAGATCATTCTCCTTCTTCACCTTGTCTTGAGGATGAACCACATTAATTGGTTTGAAACATCGACCAAATCCTTATTATGTGATTAATTCGAAAAACATTATTCTATATCAAAATACAAATTAATCAACCAAGTTTTTTATAAACAAATTTCTTCACATAATAAAATCTAGTCTATCAAAAAAATATAAAAAATAGGCACTCCACCATAACATAAAGCTATATGGTATTATTTTATAATATAACGTCTCCCCCATGATAATGTTAACCAATAATAAAATTTGAAGAGCCAATAATAAAAAGTTAATATTTATATTTTTTAATTATATAATTTTTAAAATAAAATAAAAAAATTAATTTTTTTAAACCACTAAAAATAAATATTTATTTTATTATAAAAAATAAAAATAAAAATAAAAAAATACCAATAAAATCTTTAAAGTGTGTACGAGGCTTGACAATAAAGTTGGCCATACTTAATTTCAATTTTGGAAATTCTTATTGATATAGGTATTTGGAAAAAGTTTGTTCTTTAGGTAAGGGGTTAAATTACAATGGAACAAGTCTCTAGTTTCTATATGAGATTAAGGGTAGATGTTACTAGAAAGCAAATGACTTTGCTTGAAGTAACGTCAACTATGATCACAAAGGATATTGGCTTTCTTGTAGATGCTAGCTAGACTGAAATTGTTTTTTGTCAAGTTGGAGTAAGACCTAAAATTGTTTTTGATTGGCCAAGAGCTTGTCGTCCTTGGAGGTAAAGAAACAAGTAACATCCCAATACCTAGAGGCATTTGGAAAGAACAAAGTCTACATCCTTATAGACCATTGGTGGGTCATTTCAAGTGGCATAGTTTTCCTTGAACAAAAATTATGAGCTAGCCTCCATTTACAAATAGAAACAAATGACAGATGTCCTCCTTATCGATTGACAAATGAATTATTACAAGTTTCACACGCTTTTATGTGTGTGAGAGCGCACACACTTGTGTATGTGTGCAAGCGTGCCTATGTTTGTGCATGCAAGCGTGCATGTGCATAATTAGATTTTTATAATTTAAAATACAACATATTGACAAAACTTACATGCAAAATAATCTAATCAATATGGGAAATGAATCAATCTAGAGATACACATAGCATGGTGAAGTGATAGGGAAGTTTGGGAACAAAGACAAAGCATCATAAAAAAATATTATTAAACTCATAAAGTTTATTAAAAAGAAACAAATGCTATTAAACTCAAAGTTTTCACAAAAAAAAATGATTGATTTTTTAATTTTATTTTTATTGCATTTCACAATATGACAATAAATATTTGCATTACTTAAGAAACCACTAAACTTGTGACATTGCAAAATAATGCAATTATATGATCAATTTTAAAAATTATTACTCTACTTACTGAAAAATTACAACTAAAACTTTCAATGGCAATAATTATGCCAAAGGCATCTTTTAGAGCACAACGTCGCTCCCAAGTTGTTCATGAAACCTATTGTCCAAAACACCTTTTGCCATTATTTTTTCTAATATTTGTCCACTTGTGTGATTCATGTGTCCTCTCCTCCATTATCTTTTCTAAGTGGACCATCTTCCAAACAATGACCTATTATTACTCTCCAACCATGTTTACAACCATACTCAGTCAAATTCACAAATTTAAGCTGCAACATATCAAACCATTTTTCTCTCATTCGCTGCTAAAAGGAAATAAGTTACTATATACAATGACACCAAGAGCATTTGAGTAATGAGTCTTGGAGCATACAAAACAGAAATTGGTCATTTAAACCTAGCTTGCCTCCTATTTTCCATCTCTCATCTCTTTTGTTGGTTTCTTAAATAGGACTCCATGGGTGGTCAAGTCACTTATCCCTTGTATTATATACATCTACATTTAAATAGATTTTTAGATTCACACAACCTCCAACCCTATGCTTTAGTTCCACTTAAAAAGGTCTATTCTTAGGGAGGCTCATGTAAGCCACAACTTTTTGGAGAATTCCAACTCTCATAAAGCTCAAACTACTACCTACAAATTCTATGTGGTTGGTCATAGTTCTTCACAATGAATTATTTTCCTCTTCAAGAAATTGTATAAAATGAATATAACAAAAATACATAGAGAAAATTTCACCATGCATCATTTAACCAACTTTATATTTCCATATAATTTGAATTTCTATATATTGGCCATGGTTTCTCCATGCAACATTGATATTTTGTAAAAATAAATCGTTGAGCTTTCTTTATTGTAATATTCAAAGATCAAATATGATACTCTTCTATACTAAAAGTATATTTTGCATACCCAATACCCAATGTAAAGCAAACATTGTAACAACAAACAAAATGCCATATAAATTCATCATTGACACAATATATATTTCCGATTGTTAATTTCTATTAATATTCAAAAAACATGATTACATTGTTGTATCTTTGAAGCACAATGTCAACCTAGTCAAAATGACCAATAATTTGCAAAAAACACAAAACAAAAAAAAGAGCACCCATCTACATCACATACCATCCATGTTACACATTAACATAAAAACATCTTAACTCAAGACATTTACAACAAATATAAATAAACCTTAAATCTTAAGACCACTAAATAAACCTTAAACTTTAAGACCACATTGTTATTCAAACTTGTAAAACGACTCAAGACGCCATAATATACATTTGTTAAAAACAAATGTCATTATGGACATTATTTATTAAAAATAACAAATATATCATAATATGCATGGGTTGGAAACAAACACCATTGTAATCATATTCATTAAAAAGATACAAATATACCACAATATACATTGCCACTATTATAAACATTATTCTTTAAAAACAATAAATATATCATAATATACATAAGTTAAAAACAAATATCAATGTAAACATGATTGAAAATACCAAACATACCATGGTCTAAAAACAAACACCATTGTAAATATTATTCATTAAAACCAACAAAGATACCAAATTTATCATAAAAGCGATTTTCAACCACTTAAACATAAACCAGAAACCATATGCACTTATACAATAAACAATATAATCTTTGAAAAAAATTGCAATACTCAACATTGCAACAGATGGTATGCAAATAAATATCCTCTAAAATATACAACTAATAAATATTATAATTTAAAATCCAGGAACATATGAAACTATACCTACAACAAACCATTAATAAATTATCTCATAAAATTTTAAACAATATTTAAAATAAATTATAGGGCATACCACACTTGATTAGATTTAAAGGACTTTGATATTTGACTAACGGAAACATCTATCACTCCTTAAAATCTATCGGCACCGCAATTCTTGACCAACGAAACAAAATCCCTAAGAATCGCAGTCAAATCTCCCCTCGTAATCTTTAATAAGATCTCAGTGGACGACTTAATGAAATTTAAAATAAATAAATAAATAAAAAGTCGAATTACAATAATACTAGCTATTAATCGAACACATGTTTTACCACAGATTATGTTATGCATGAATTGTTTTTATATTAAGCAAATTAAAGAATTAAGGTTAATCCTAGATTAATATTCAAATATTAATTTAAAAAACAAATTAATCCATTATATTTTGTCCAATTCAATTGTCTTGGTACTTTGGGCATCATTGTCAGTTTATCGTACATGCCACTCATTCAAGGGCATGAATTAAAGGGAGAGGACCCCAAAAAAATTAAAAAAAAAAAAAAAAACCGTTGAAAGAGAAATATTGTCTTCCATGTGCGAATATAATATGTTTAAATGTCCCTTGGAGGGTACGTATCGCTGGTAACATGGAATCCATCAATCCATGGGCAGGAGAAGACATAAAGACGTGACCTTCATTCCAACTTGCTCGGTAGATTCCCTTCTATAGTCCCATTCAGACTCCCCAATTTTTGGAGTGGACTACACTTTTGTGGGCCCAGCGCTCCAAAATTTTGGAGTGGACTAGACGTTAGAGGGCCCGCCGCTCCAACTTGCCGCTGGACGTATATAGAATTTTAAATTTTAATTATTAAGTTCATTGAATATAATTTAAAATTAGGGATCAGTTATTTTAATTCTTTACTTACTTTTATGCAGATTGCGGCTATCGACGGAGCTTAAAGGCGCGGCGACATGACGTACGCGTGCTCGGGTGCGCGGCGGAGCGATGCTGCGCTGCCGCCCCGGGGGGCCGGGCCAGAGCGGGGCCCGCCGTGCTTTCCGCGAAAGCGCTCCGTGTCGGTAGGCGGATAGAGCCGCGCCGTGCGGCCGTCCAGCGGGCCCACTGACCACCACCCGCCCACATGTTGACGGCGTGGCCTTTTTCACACGGGGAAAAGAAAAATAAAAATAAAAATCATCGGCGCCACTTCGCTCCCCCACAACTTTTTCTTTTACTTATCCTTTCCCTTTCCGTCTCTTTCCGCCGACTAGACTTTGCCCTCCGCGGCTCAGAAGGGCTGGGCTGGGTGCAGCATGATGGAATGAAAAGAAATTGCAGTCGGTGACGTTTCTTTCTGCGACCCCACAACTGTGCTCGTCTAATCTTTATGCAGACGCGGAAGCCTGATCTATAACAACAAACATATTAAATGAAATGCACATTCAAATGATAAAAATATAATAACATATTCAAATGGCACAAAGCACACAGATAGGAAAAGACTCGATGGAATGGAACGAGCGGGGCTGCAAGCAGGCATTAATGGCCGCTATGGTTCTAATATTTGAAACAGAAATTATGCCATTACTATTATTAACTTATTCACTTCTACATATCATATAACGGACTCTGCAGTTTTTGCTTCAGAAACCGATAAATTTCTACATATCTTCCGGCTAGCATTTCGCAATGCCCTAAAACAAAAATAAAAACCCTCAAAATTTAAATATCCCGAAGCCTTGGTTTTTCCCCTCCGATGGACGCTGCTCGACGATGGTCGAGAAACGAATGAATAATGGAATTTTTATGAAATCTTCGGCCATGCAACAATTGGCAGCTTCAAAATGGCATGGAATAGAAAGATCTGTGTTCAGGATGTTTCCTTGAAGTCGTTTCACGGAAAGAGGTCCAGCACTTTATGTTCTTTTGCAGCAGACGAGTCTTTCTGGTTCGAAATTCGAAGGCTTCCGCTTTCCAAGCTCGTGACAGAGCCTTCGGAGTTGACGGAAACGATCGATGGGCTAGAGACCCGGCGCTTGATAGGAGAGGATGAAGAGGCCTCGAAATTCAAGGTGAGGTCCAGGTTTGCCTTCATTTCCATGTTGGTATTTGGGTGGATGTCAAAGTCCCCCAGGCATTTAACATCGTCTGAGTTGCTGTTACTGAGATCCCGGTAGTTGACTTCGTTAATTCCCTCAATGCGCTGCCGAACCCTGCGAGGAGGTGAGGCGATTTCCGACGGCGGCAAATGAATTATTGTCTGGCTATGCCGGACCGCCTCGAAAGCTTCACAGAGGGATAGATCGTAAGGCTCGGGTTTTACCTTCGCTGCCCATGGCTGATGTGGATTGCAGCTTTCCTGGGGTCGATTGAGTGGGAAATCGACCTCGGGTTTAACTGTGTACATTTCCCGCATTTCATTGACTGGCCGGGCTTTGCCGACTTCGAGGGAGGGCCTGCTACTGCTGTTGTTGATGTTGTTGACGTTGCTATTGACACGGAAATTTGCCGAAAAACTGTTCATTAACGAAGGACGGGTGGAACACGTCGGAATCACAGACGATGACTGCGGCGGACGAAGAGTTCCTCCCTTCAGAACCGTCTCGACCGCTGCCTGACAGAGTTGCCAGTTTCCGCTCCATAGCAGTCCCACGGCTCCGTTTACAGGATTCACTGTTCTCCCGCAGGCTTCGTACAGCAGAGACTGGAATAGAGCTGGAAAAAAGATTTAAGGCAGAAAGAAATCAGCTCGCCGTCCAAAGCATCTAGATTGACATTTGTACATACACGACTCAAATAAAGCCTGAAGAAAAACGTGAATGGGCAAAGCTAAAGCTCGCTTTTCAAGGCTTTTACTTTACAGAATAGAAGCTAACAGCAATTGAAGCTTTGGAATCCCAAAACATTCTTCGATTAAACCATAAGAACATTTAAAGAAAATCAAGATAATAGCAAATGAATCTTTGGAATGGGACGACAATCTTCAATCAAACTATCATCAGACACTTGGAGAAAAGAAAAATTTATAAGCTGAAGGTATGAATGCCAAAGGCAACCTTCAGAGTCACCATTGAATGCCAAAGGTAACCTTCAGAGTCACCATAGGCAACCTTCATTCATTAAATTTATCATCCATGTCTTGAATTGCAAAATGAATCTTTGGAATGAGAGGACAATCTTCAATCAAAACTATCATCAGACACTTGGAGAAAAGAAATATTTAAAAGCTGAAAGTATGAATGCCATGGGAGGACAATCTTCAATCAAACTATCAAACTATCATCAGACACTTGGAGAATAGAAAGATTTAAAAGCTGACAAAGGCAACCTGCAGAGTCACCATTGAAGGTATAAATGCCAAAGGTAACCTTCAGAGTCACCATAGGCAAACCTTCAGTCATTAAATTTATCATCCAAGTCTTGAATTGCAAAATTCATGCGGCAAGTCGTTAAATTTGAACCTGAAATGCTTCTGGATAATCCCTTATACAGAGTTCAAATCATCCGGTAAAGAATCACTACAGAGTTCAAAGTCTTGAACTATATTTTATCAGCCTTTCGATCACGCCTTTACACCATTCGAGGCATGTGTTACAGTAACAAACATTTCCCTATCAGGCTCTCGACTATCCATTTAAAGCGAAACAAATATTTCACTGTTGCTTTAAAGATTCAAGAACTTAACTACCGAAGCTTCAATTTACATCGGAGTAGACATCTACACAGGAAATTTATCGGGCTTATGAACGTCCGATTTGAATATTTGAGAAATTTATCACTTAAAGCTTCGAATTCGAACGTACCGGGCCTCTGATGATCCGGCACAGCGCTAATGAACGACATGAGGCCCGCACGGCCAAAGAACTTCGCAACAAATACAGTGGCGTGCCCTTGGGCTTCCGCGGATTCGATCCATTGCAGACAAGGCCGAAGAATGCAGGTATCACTGCAACCTTTACGCAGAACTCGACAACCGTTGCAGCTCATCCTTTTCCTACCGTCCGCCTCCTGCTTCCTGCTAAAGAAGGCCCAAATCTCATCATCCACAGATCAAAAGCGCATTGCTTCCTCCACACGTTACTCCGCATACAGAAAACCATACAGCTAAACGATTTGAAGAAAAACAAAAAGCAAAAGAACGAATAACAAAAGCTATCCATGCAATTCATCCATACCTTTGAATAAAAACACTGAGGTCTCTGCCTGAGTCGCCGGTTCCTGTTGTCGCAGTCATGAAAGTGCAAAATTTTGCAGAACGAAAATAATAGTGTTTTTAAATAGGCCTTTTAGCGGGGGCTTAAAGAGAGAGGAGAGGAAAACTAAGCGAAGCGAAGCAGAGTCCTCTGCCTGGAAGCAATCGCGATCGACAAATCCACCGCAACCACGGAAATCGTGCTTTTAAAAAACACCAAAATAGGCTGGGCCAGCTGTAGCCACAAAACGCGCTAAAATTTGGCTGCTTGCTCAGCCTTCGATCCCACCCGGCGACCAAATGATGCTGAGATTCTCATCATCGCCAAAGATGTTGAGGCAAATGCA
This sequence comes from Pinus albicaulis, assembly GCA_034641835.2. Classification (NCBI taxonomy): domain Eukaryota; kingdom Viridiplantae; phylum Streptophyta; class Pinopsida; order Pinales; family Pinaceae; genus Pinus; species Pinus albicaulis. Next base: position 1,540,641,407 of record CM076584.1, read on the forward strand.
AAACCTGGTAGCCGCGCGCACCTCGCAAAAAATTGGCATCAATTCCGGGGATAAGAATAAGAAGAAATGGTCACTACCCGACAGAGCCCCCACGCTTTCGAGCCTCCAAGGGCCACGGATTGCACCATTAAGAAACCGCTCTCGTTCAACGGGCAGCCCGCTCTTCCCCACCCCACTAACTCAACCGCAGTTAGGGTTGGCGCCCCTCTGCCTCGACCGCGGTTAAAACGGGGGGCTTCGGAACTAGAGATGTTATGGCGGTGGAGCCGACGGGTTCATCAGATTCCCTCGTGCGAGCCTGCCGGATCTCCGGAACACGTACTGCCACCGTGCGATGCGGGAAATCGGACGGTCCCGCGGAGCGCGCGTGATATAACTTCTCCATCGTCCGTGCACGGCTCGTGGGCATCGCCGGCCATCCGGCCGGCGCTTGTCGCTGTCAATCGGCCGACGTCCAAGATTTACTGTGTACGAATGATTTTGTCGTATTATCTTTACATTATACGTATTCCTCACCGTATATATATTCCCTTTTCCTGTTACGCGCCCCAATTTTCACCTTCCCTTGGCCCGAGGCTCCAAAATATATTTACTCCATTTTCCCATAAGTTAGTAGAATCCAAGTGGAATGCAGAGTTTGCATAGAGGAGGGATGTCTCAGGCATTGAGAATAGAAAATGAAGGAATCGAGTCCATAATGGGGGACAAGGATCAAGGCCCTCAGTGACAAAGTCAATGCCGACTAACTTGATCGAAGAGCTACTACTTACTCATCATGGGATAAGCGTCACCAAGGGTTTTTTACTAGCAATATAAACATGGTTAGCGTGTAAGTATTTTCTTTTATTTTTATATTCGTATTTATAATTTAATTAATTTTACTTTTTATATTTTATATATATGAATATAAAATTACGTAAAGGTAAGTTTGAAGAAGAGGAAAGGTATTTGTCATCATTTTCTTACTTTTATAAACTTTATTTCAAACTCTAAAATACACGGTGGAAGATGAATGTGAATGTCTACCAAGAGTAGGAATGCATGTTATGAAATGAAATGAAATTTTAATGTTTATGAAATTAAAAAATAGTCTTAGAATTATGAGTTTTGAGTTTTGAGTTTTTTGTTATAGTTTATGGGATTATGAGTTTTCTGTTTTTAGCCTTTTGTATTTTAGTCTTTTTCTTATTAAAATTGATGATAAGGTGGCCCAATCTTCCAACAATCCAAGAAACCGATGCTAATATATTCCCATAACTTTCACTCATGTCTTTGAACTATCACATTCCAAAATGAAATGTTTTTCCAATTCCATTATCAAGACGTGCAAAATGTACACACTAAAATACATGGTAAAAAATGTACGTGAACCTCTACATAAAGTAGGAAGGCATGTTATGGGTTTTGAGTAGAGTTTTGGTGTATGTGAATGGACTTTAGAGTAGAATGACGTTTCATATGGTAGTTTGTGTTATTTTTAAGATTTTTACTGTGATGATCTTTGTAATTGGTTTATTTAGCATTGTATTAGTGTGAAAGGTTATGGTTACATTAAAGAAGTGTCTTAGTGCTAATTTTGTGTTATGTACTATCTTGGATATTGTGGATATGTATTAGTGGTGATGATAAGGTTTCATTTTTTATGGATATGTATCAAGAATGAGAGTTTTTTTTGTTGTGGTCCTCTATGTCAATATTCATGGAGACCACTCCCCTATTTGTTTCATTATGTAGCAAGTTCTCATGGAATCTTACTTATTACTCTCAGTATTGAGTATTTGTATCAATGGAAAGTTTTCAATGAATTCTTCTTATTATTCTCTTAGTATTAAGTATTTGTACCTATGGTAAGTTCTCAAGGAATTCTTCTTATTACTCTCAACATTGAGTAGTTGTACTTATGGAAGATCTATGTAGATGTGTTTTGTAGACCAACCAAGGATTCATGTATGGTCCTTTACATAATTCTTCTAGTTTTGTTGTGTTTGAGATGTAGTTATTTTGTCTTAGCCACCAACTACATGTTATGGTTAATTTGTTGTGTTCCTTCTTTATTTACTTACATTGTGAATATATTTTCAGAGATGGTAGTTTTTTTAGTTGTGACCCCCCTAGCTAATATTCATGGAGGTCACCTCCCTATTAAACATTTTTTCTATCAAACATGATGTGACAAGTTTTCATCAAGTTCTTCTGATTGCTAAAAGCATGAAATAGTTGTACCTATGGAAAATTTATGTAGATGTAGTTTGTAGGTTAATCAAGAGGAGCTATTTGTAGCTTTATGCATAGTCCTATAGGCATTATTGTGTGTTTCTCTTGTTCTAGCCACTAACTCCATGTTCAACTACCTGGTTATGTCTCATCATGACATTTGTAATAATTAAACTATTGCAATTGATTATGAAATAATTTATCATATTTTTAAAATATATTAACAATTACAAAGTACACTGTAAATGCACATCTTTGTTAGTATTGTATATAAACTTTGAACATATAAATAAATAATATGTTATTTAGGATTTATATTTATATAAAAGAGGTTTTTAGTTGGATGCAAAGGATTTATATTTATATATAAGAGGTTTTTAGTTGGATACAAATAAGTAGATTAAATGATTTGTTTAATTTTTTTAAGGTTTTTGGAACTTTGGGAAATGACAAGTTCGACATAAAACATAAAATCACATTGAACTATTTATAAATGTCTAACAACATGGAAGTTTTCAAGTGTAAAAAACAATATAGCATGTATAGTGGACTTGTCACTCAATTAATTTTAGGTATGTCAAAAAGGATTAATCCCAATCACTAATGACCTAATTGATACCCCATTGTCGATGTAAAAGAAAAAAATAGGCCTTTAATCCGACTCTTAGTAAGTGTTTTTAAATGGTGAGAACTTTGTTCATAAGATTAAAAGATTAATCACTTAAGTACGTTGTTGAATAACCTAGTTTAGTGTTTAGGTTAAAGCTCCATATCTGCAAGTAAAATGTCTCAGATTATATCCCTAAATAATCTTATTAGATTGTAACAAATCCATTCACAGAGATTAATTTTAAAGACATAATACCTTGTTAAGGCCCTAACAAAGTGTTTTGTTCAAAAATCCATATCATAGGTAACAAATCTTACATTCAATCCTACCAGTGTTCTTACTGTATCATAAGAATTTTATTCAAATAAAATTTATATTCCATTATATTATAATAAATAAAAAAACATCCCATCCCAACAACTAAACCACATCTGATAAAAAAATATATAAAGAGATTCATCTATTCACTCAAAGTTCACCATGGCATGGATTAACTTTACCCGTACCTAGTATTTGCAATATCTTTCTACGATCATTATTACGTGGTGGGCATGATTTCCTTTGTCCGAGATATTTCATTGTCTATCTAGAATTGATACCTCAAGTGATTCCATAGGTGAGTTGCAAATTTTCTACACCATATCACATCACAAGTTGCCTTTCAGTGGATATTGTTACCAAGTACTAGATACGATATTCTTCTGCTCTGATGTTAAATTAATCTTTGTCCTTTATGAAGCAATCACTTAATGTATTAAACATTATATTTCTAAGGTGATTGGAATATTATCATATATAGAAATAAAATAAGTGACTATCAGCCTTTGGATTTTTTTCATGTCTCTATTTAATTAGACATTTTGTATATTGATCACGGAAGGAATCAGAGAGATTGACTAAATCTATATTTAGATATATGTAGAATTGTTTTTATAAAAGGTTGATTTAATATGTGAGATTGTTCTTTTAGTGGAAACATGTAATATCATATGATACATATCAAGATTATTAACGCAAGAAGATTAATTTTATTGTAAATCGAAGTGATAATTTGGCATTCCATCGTTGTTTGTAGGGTAATTTAGAGGTTTATAACAAGACACACAACGTTTAGGGTAATTTAGAGGTTTATAACAAGATAGATCAATTTTAATGTAGATCAAAGTGATAATTTAATGTTAGACCATTGCTTGTAAGGGTAATTTAAAGGTTTATAACTATGTATAATAGGTTCAGTAAGAAATAATTTATTTTTTTTAATTATCGAAAAGAGAAAAATAGAATGTGCGTCTTAGATTTAGTAGTAAGACATGTTTATAATGGATAAAAATAATATAAGTCATTTATTTTGGAGTTTAGAGAAAAAACATTAGATAAAGATTTATAATAAATTTGGTGATAATACAAGTTTTATATCTTGGTAAATGAGTAGCTAATGATTCAAATTTGGAAGATGTAGCTTTATTTATTAGATATATGTTTTATTCTGAATGGAAACCTTGTAAGAGAACTGTTTATTCTGAATGGAACCATTGTAAGAGAACTATTTAAGCTTGAAATTGATATATATTTTCTTACCATTATTAATGTTTCTTTTATTTTTTAATATGTCATGACTATATTGTTTGGTTTAATTTCAGTGTTTTAGTGTTGACATAGAGTTGAATGACTAATTATGTACTTGATAGGTACAGCAATCAAAATAGATCATTTTCTTTACTTTATCTCTTATTTCTTAATCTTTGTACACTTACATAATTGGATATGAATAGACTAAAAATAAATCACTTTGTATTCTTTTAACATATTATTTATACCCCAAGATTGTAAACAAATTCAGTAGATTGTGCTTTGTTATCGTAACACTTCATGTTGTTTATATTTTATTTACATATTAAATTTACTTCATTAGTGAAAAATTGAAGTTGAGTACTATCCATAATATTGTTTTAATGTGTTTGAATAATTTGTGAATTCATCTCTATTTTATTTGAATTCACTTATGCATTTATTGTGCCATAATCATGTGGCTATTAAATTTAAGCAATTAAAATTGTAGTTGTTGCATTTACATTAGGATTGTTTATAGTTATTTAAATTCAATGCACTAGCTTAACATTTATGAAGTTACCTAATTATTTGTGTTGCTAAATTAGAAGCTTATCAAACCTCATAAAGTTCTTTTAAATATTAAAATGATATAAATAACTATTTTATTAAAACAAAACAATAATGAGAGGAGCTAATTATCATAATCCACAAGTGACTTTTAAGAGGAAGAATCAAAACAAGGTAATACCTAGTGTCATAGGAAGGTATTAAAAGGTTGATATTAAGTAGGACATATACTTCATTCTAGCGAGGCTTTAAAAGTCCCTACCAAGTAGTATGGGTAAATATTTATAATAAGGCTTTCATTTATTTTACAAGGTCATACTTAAGTTAAAGTGCTCCACTAGTTTGGTTTTATATTGATGCAGGCCTAATTTGGACCCGCTCAACCCACAGTGCCCAAGTCTATTCTCTGAAAGGCACTTCCTTCATACCATGCTCGCAATCCTTTTACGAGATATAAATCCCTTTAATACTATTAATGCGGTTAGAGGATTTTAGTAACAGTAGGAGGATATAAAAGGGTTATGCATTCAAAATATCAGCACATACCCTTTATATGTATCTTGACCCTTTTATCAAATTGCAGGCACGTTATATTCTAAACCTTGACCTTTTATCAAACTGCAGGCACGTTATATTCTAAACCTTGACCTTTTATATTATCACATCGATCCAAGCCTTTCTTTTTTCTAATAGCTATTGGATCCAATATAACACCACAACCTCAATATCATGTGACCAGCATTGTGACCAATTCCCAATGCTCGAGCTCGGTCTTTTCCTTATTAGTGTATTTGCAAAGCATCCGGGTTACAACCTAAGTCACTGGGTTCAGTGATTTTTATGCTTGGAATTTGAAATTCGCCAAACTTCAAACAATCCCAAACAAAATCTATTGTGTTCGTTGAACCTAATGGTGAACTCAAACTCAAACAGAATTTTGAACTCAAACACAAACAAAATGTCAAACTTGAACAATTTTTTTCTGAAAATGGTTAAAAATTCATTTCGGTTCGTTTGAATTCGATTTGGTTCGGATTTTTTTCGTTAGGTAAGATATTAAAAATCGCATGGTAGGCCCACCGAGGTAAAATCCCGAGTGCACCGATGACCCTCGGCTCAGTCTCTACTCTCAACTCAACCCTCTCTCCCTATCGGTAGCTTGACCATGTTTTCGGCTCTCGGCTCGACCCTGTTGTTCAGCGACTCAAAGCCTTGACCCTCCTCTTGGCATCAGTCCTCTCAGCGTCAATCCTGACTGCCCTCATCACTTGGCCCTCCTCTCAGCGTCAGTCCCGACTCCCCTCATCACATTTACAGCCCACAGCGTTAGGCAACAAGCCTACGGTGTTACAGCTTATAGGCTACTTGGGTCACGAGTGACAGCCAGAGGCCAAAGTACATACAAGAGAATCATAAAGTTGAATGTCACATTTATTTTTCAGCTTAAAATTGATTTTTTATATATATAAATATTTTTTTCCAAATTTCTATATGTCGAATTTTATCGGCTAAATTTTAGGTGCCGAACTTTATTTGAATTTCAAGGCCGTCGAACTCGAACACTAACATGAACGTGGTGACTTAGGTTACAACCTCCGGGTTGGTCCACTCTTCCATGTCATACTCCACGCACCATATAATTATCACCGCTATTCCACTATCCATCGAACACTTGACTCACTTTAAGTCCAAATCTTGTTGCCATGCAAGGCCACTCCTTTTCATCGGACACAATAAAAAGGGGAATTACAAAAGGCGTCGGGGTAAACCCTTAGAGAGGGACCCACAATGTAACGAGTGTCTGATATCTAAAGCTCGACCTTCTCATTGAACGCTCTTCTTTGTTGCTCCAGGATGGATCCTCTGACCCGGTGTTGTCAACCTACATCTCCTGGCTCTATTAATTCTCGTATGTTGTCAAGTGACGGACTTCCCTCCAGCTCGATGTTATCAAACTCTGTCTCCCAGCTCTATCAAGTCTTATATCCCGACACTGTCAAGTGACCGAATTCCTTCGAGACTTTAAAAAAAAACTAATTATTGCACTGCCCCTCGATGCTTACACTTTGATCTCAGTCCTTGGAATTTATGCTTTCCTTCTACTTGGACGCAATGCCTGATACTCTAAAAAAAGACTCATTTGGCCTTTGGTTAATGGATCGTTGATCCTTCGTTGAAAAACGATCAACACCTATCTCTCTTGATCTTATTCTTCCTCCACGTTTTTGTTGTGGCTCTGACTCTGCTTCTATGTTACTCTAATTTGTGTTGATTTAAAGAGAAATCCCATCTCCCACAAGTATTAGCATTCTTCAAAGCTCACTCCTAATTCTTGAGAATTTCCTCACTTCCACTGCACTTACTCGGATGTCTCTCCTATTGAATGTTGACAAAATACCTTGTTGTCCTTCTTGAGCTTCAATTATGGCCACTCTGCAATTCATTCAAACAATTACAATGTATTAAGATTAGTTCACATTATAAGAAAAATTCATAACAATGGATAAATCTTGGCACATAGGTCCATATTCTTGAACAAAGTATCTCTCTATTAATAAACATATACTGAAAATTTACATAAGGCCTTTTCAACCTGATTTATAATAAAATCCCTCTCGGCCTTGAGGCCTGCCTTAGCCCTCAAATCCTCTCGAACCTCTTTATATTCATTGATTTCTCATTTTACATTATTAAATACAAGGGATATTGTTTTAATTAAGTTCAGATCCAAAAATTTCTCGCCTAAACCTCTAATCGGATTTTTTTTATCCACAAATCTTTCAAGGAATCCAAATACTCTTAAATCTCTCCAACCCACCTAGATATTCTTGAGATCCATCCTAAGGAAGAAATTTGATTACAATTACTTTCCTAATTACATATTCTTCTATAATTCTTTAGATATATAATATATACAAATAATTTAAACAAAAGCACTCACTTAGGGAACTAAGTCCCTTGGTAAAGAAATGACCCCTAGTCTAGTCAAAATACAATGTTGACTTGGAAGTCGAATTCTCCTGCATCGTATATGCTTCCATTTACTACCACTTTCACCCTTACTCCTTGTCATGAGAGCTTACTTTTCTTCCAACGGCCCTAAGCAACCAATTTTTCCTACCATAAATGTTATGGGTGCTTCACACTTGATCTGAATGGGAATATTAGTATTTGTTGTGCTAAGATCCAATTCATAATTTAAAGAAAGTGCTTGAGGATGATGAGGTTAATTGCAAGTTTAACATGAGTTTTTATGTGAATTTCATGAGCAAATTAACATAAACAATACACTGAACAGTAGCATCTAATAGACATTAACATCACCATAAACAGTAACATAATAGAACATGATGAAAGAATTCACCCCGCGTGGGCTACGTCTCCTTGGTCCAACTTCCAATGGTTTAGCCCTCTTCTATTAAGCTAAAAAGTGTGACTACATGTGTTTACAATGCTCAAACAACTTTGAAACCTATTCCATCAGATCCATAATACCCAAAAATGTCTGTGTAGCCTCTTTCTGCCTCGAATTTGGCCAAAACCTGATCTATTTATGGCTTCCCCAAGTTCCTCCACTATTTGCTTCACATTTTCCCCAAAATCTGGAATCATCCTACAAATCTGCCCAGAATCCAGCTAACTGAGCGCCAATTTTCGCCAAAAACCGGACAAAATTGTCAGCGCGCCAATTTTCCTAGTAACGTTTAATAACTGTTGAAATTTGCAACAAGAAACAGTGAAATTGGCATCCAGAAACAACACACACACTAGTTTGGGATCACAGGTCACATAGTGATGGATCCTAGCGACACATTAGTGTTCAACCAATTTTTAAATAAATTGGAAAATTAATTGTAATCTTATCTCATAACAACTTGTAATAGTTAACTAAGTGTGATAGACTTAGTTAGCTCAAGAATTTCGAGTTGAGGGTCAAAGGATAGGCATGTAGAGTGATTCTATTATTTATAGGGTCCAGTTGCAGTTGTAGCACTAGAGTGGTGTGAGTGGGATCAATTAACTCACATTAATTGAGTTAAAATCAGTTTAACTAGTTCTAATTGTTTGATGAGCTAGTGGAAGATCAAGTGAATTAAAATAGATTTAATTCACCAGTAGTGATCTACCAAGTAAATGACGATTCACTATTTATAGCTGCATGCATGCTAATTCTGGTGGAGACCCAGTTGAGACAAAGGTTCAAGGCTAGTAAACTATCAGTTGTAATTTTAGCAAACTTCCCAGATTCAGTTATATAACCACAAGAAGCCCATGATGAATTGCACAAGGAAGGTTGAATTTCCTAATTAATAGGGGTTTAATTCTCTAGGGATTGCGTAAGCAGAGTAGGTTGAGGGTAGGCTGATAATTGGCTATGTGTTTGTCCAAATTTTCCTAAATCAGTGTGAAGCAATTGGTAAAGTGTATGAGGTTGTGGTGATCACAAATACATTGTATTGTTTCATGATTCCTTGGTTGATTATACAATAAATATGGAGGGGGTTTGAGCAGTTTCTTTCCCCGGGAATATCTGGTGTTGTGTATTGATTTAATTCTTTCTCTTACTTGCATGTGATTAAGCGATCATGTTTTATATTCCACAAATATTGTAGAAGGATTTAGTATCTTGTTTTAGTACATTACATGATCGTATTGAGTCCATTGATATAATTTCTATATGGTATTATAGAGGTGTTAGAGATTTTCTACATGGTTTCAGAGTGCCATGAATCACAATGTTGGAAAAGAAATTGATTTGTGTTGAATTGTATTCAAATTTGCGGGTACTTTGACCAAGTTCACTCAATGTCGAGATGAGCTTGGAAGTGTTGGGATTACTATAGTTGATGTTGACTTGGTGAGCCTAGTACTTGTAGGCATTCCCAAGAGTTGGCATAGTTACCAGGACTCTCTGAATATGATGGAGAAGTTACCATATTGGTAGCGACTATGGTCATATTTGGTACAAGAAGAGTTTCAACAGAATACTAGTGATGGATCCTCATCCAAGACATATGATGAGAAAAATTGTGCCTTGGATGGTAAGGAAAAGGAGGGGAAGGGGAAGAAGTCCTATTCCAAATCTGAGACTGGCAAAGAAGGCAATAAGTGTGACATTTCAAATGTGAAATGTTTTCACTGTCATGATCATGGACACTATGCCACAAATTGTCCACAAAATAAGAGGAACAACAAGAAAGATCCAGGAGCTGCAGTCGGTGAAGCTTTGGCCTCACAGTTTGAGTTGGAATTATCTCTCATCGCATGCATGACGTCAACTGTGATGGGATCTATGTGGTACTTGGATAGTGGAGCATCTTTCCACATGACGGGAAACAAAGAACTCTTTAGTAGCTTGGAGGAGAAGGATCTTCAGATGCACATCGAGATGGGTGATGACGGGAGGTATAGTGCTACCGGGATTGGTATAGTTACTTTCCAGAGACAGTCAGGTAAACCTGTATTATTAAAATATGTCATGCATGTACCAGGCGTTGGGCCACTAAATTGTCATTCTTATTACCATTTCTTAACATATATTTCATCCATTCCCACCATTCTTTTATCACATTATTTATCATTTAATCCCATTTCATAATTATTTATGCTCTTATGGATAAGTAATATTTATTCTCCTTTATTTTTAATAAATTGATTATTATTATGAATTATTTTGTAAATGATGGTTTATTAATGAATTTTTTATAACTCACGATTTTAGCCTCCAGGATCTCTTTCAGATTGCAAATCCGATCTTTAGTTCATAATTAAATATTGCAACTCAGAAATTCGTTGGAATAACAAGTGACAGTTTTTTGTTGGACATTTTGGAAAAACGAAGAAGAATATTGAAAATACGAGACATGGGTTTTGCGCAAAACAGGCCAAATTAGTTTTTCTATGAGCAGTTTTCCAAAATTCGGTCTTCGTTGGGAGAAACACAAGGTTCTTCGAAGGACATATTTGCAGATTTTCTGTTGTGGCCGTTTTCCAATTTTCCTCAATTGCAATAATCAGATTCAACTTGTTACAACTGAATCATGGTGGAAAGATCTCTTAGATTTTGTAATTAGTTGGCTGGAAATTTCCCTTTTGTATCTTGTATATTTAAAGGACACAAATCAGATAGAGAAGGGAGGATATCATCATCTTGACTATGTAACTTTCAATCATCATAATACAGAAATATTGTGTTGCTGTTACATGTGTTGTCTGGTTTAATTTCCATTTAGTTTCTATCTCTTCCTACGCCCTACTAGGGAGGAAGGGCCCTCCTCTTTAGCAGGGACTGCATCGGTTAAGGTAGTTGTACATATTTCTTCTTTTCTTTACATATTGGTGGAAGTGTTGTTGTTGTTGTTCTGGCTATGAGTAGATCTGATTTAATTTCAATATTATTATGCTATTACACAGATGTAATTAGAAATACCAGCAGGTGTAATTGTTGTATGGAGCGCTAGGTATAGTTAATTGAGGCTTGATTACATTCCTGTAGATTTTTTTTTTTAATTTATGCATGAGTGATTTCTTTCAACATTTGATTCAGCAACAATTTCTCTTTAATTTCATTTTATTTTGGTTTGATGTATCGACACGGACAATAGGACTGTCATTGAAATAAAAGACGTCCCTGGATTGATAATTTATGTGTACCGTCTTAGTCATTTAATAGTGATTGATACAGTCTAACATTTTGGCGACGTTGCCAGGGATAGCAGTGATGATCCAATCAACCAAAGTTGTTTGCTAGATGATAGAGTGTGCCGAGTCTACAACTGTCGGGCAGTAAGACGAGAGGTAAGAACTTGTGCATCGCCCTAACATACCTGGGTGGGCTCACCATTGCTACACTGGGGCACTTAGAGGTGCAATTTATGTGTGTTTTTTAGTATGTCTCCAGCGACACAATTGTCGGGCGATAAGACGAGAGGTAAGAACCTGCGCATCACTCTAACATACCTGAGCGGGCTCACCAATGTATCGGTGGGACACTTAGAAGTGTGAATTTTTGAGTGTTTTCTTTAGTGTCTTCAGCTATACAGTTGTTGGGCGGTAAGATGAGAGGTAAGAACTTGCGCATCGCTCTAACATACCTGGGCGGGCTCACTGCTATAGAAACTGAAGCACTTGTAGGATGAATTGATACACATAGGGTCCATGTGTGTCAGTAGGACGATAGAAAAATCCACAAACACCCCCACTCTAACTAACTACAAGAAAGCCCCCAAAATTCATGGGATGAGGTCAAGGAACAAAACATCAACACAATATGGAATCCAGTCAAAGAACTTCACGATATAACAACTATGGGAAATCAAAACTATATTGAAGACAAGTTTCACTCTGTTGTTTGCTTGCAACATCACTCCATACTTAAGCAATTCTTGGCACCATCCTTAACAGGGAAGTTGGTCTTTCATACCCTAGTACTTATTAACATACATCTTTCAATTATGGGTATGTGCATACTTGAAGCCTTAATTCGAAATGGCTTCATTGGAGGTACTCTTATATGTAATTATATTTTATTTTTCAATGTAGAATAGTGTAGTGTAGAAAATAGAATAAATGAAGACATAAATAAATAAATTTCTTTATATGTAAAAATAGTTGTTTTTGTTGCAACACGCTATGAAAATTGACATTGGTGATCAATATTCGAATTTATTTATGTATGCAAATGTATTATATTGGAAAATGAAATTTATACAAACACTCATATTCATTTTTATCACCTTCTTGGAAAAATTCCTTGATTATCATATCTTATGGCTTGCGGGCTTGATGAAAATTCTGAGAAAAAATCGGGGCATTCATGTTTTGAGGGACCAAATGGACTTATTTTCAAGACCTTTTTCTATCCTTTTTTTTTTTTTTTTCCACAGAAAAAAATGAAATTTATATTATAAATAGAGAGTCACATAGCATATGCAGAGAATTTTAGATCAGCTCCATTCACCTTGTATCCAAAGGGGAAGGGTGGTCTCGACTGCTTTTAACACCTGAAAGTGTTGTAAAAGCAGCCTGTGCACAAAAGTCAGAAAAAACAGAGGCACCCCCTATCCTTCATCATCCCCCGGTGAGAAACCGAAACAGAGATGAGAAGAAGAGGAAATAGTCCCTTCAGAAGAATAAAATTCCATTCCACAAAAAGGGAGACCGACAGTAAAAACTATCCCGGTCTCCTGATAATATGTAAACAGTTTTTGATAATGAAGTCCCAGAACCTCCTTTATAAGGAAAACAGTTTTGAGGCATCAAATGTTATGAAACAGTTTTGAAGGTTTGATGCGGAAACACAAAAAGAACATAAGCAACTGATTATGTACAGTGGTAGAAACAAAACATGAACTTTTTAATCAAAAACAAGTTGTTCCAGTGGGTGAACAGCCCCATTTTCCAACTCGGTCACTGTCCAGGTCCCCATATCTTGCTGAGTACCTTATTTAGATAGGCGGTCTGCCTCCTGGTCCCGTTCCCTGTAAATGTGACAGACAGTGATCTCAGTAAAAAAACATTTGATCTGACGAATCTCTTTAAGCAAAGGTAACAAAATATAATTCCTGCACTGTTGAGTCCCATTAAACCAATTCACTATGTTTTTAGAGTCACCAAAAATCTGAATCTTCCTCAATTGTCTCGAGATCAACCAACAGAGAAGAAAATGAAGGGATTTGAGTTCAGCAAAATTATTTGACCCTTGCCCAAGACCCACAGATGCACGTAAGGAAAAATCAGGAGATAAGTGAATAACAAGACCAGCACCACATCTCCCATTCACGTCTGAGGCGCCATCAAAGTAAGCCCAAGGAATCGAATCCCTGATGACTTCTGGCTAAATACAGTGAGGAGGTCCTGGACCAGATGGAGTTGGTAGGCTATCGTAGATGGCAACACCTTCCGCAACCAATCTTCCAATTGGGAAAGATTGATCTTGAAAGATTTCCCTGTTCCTTGCAATCCACGTGCCCCAAGAAATCAGGAGAGGGAGTGATCTAACTTTATCATCAGGAGCCACTTGCCACCATCAGGTCCATGCTTGAAGTAGGTCATCTCCTTCCCATCTGAAGGGGATATTGATAAGCCTTAGAGATTCAGCCCAAATACTGATGTTAAAAGGGCAATGAAGAAAGATGTGAAGGGATGTTTCCTCCTTGTCCTTGCAAAGGGAGCACCAACTCGGGCCAATTTCCCCCCTCCTTTGTAGAAAATCCCAAGTTGGCACTTTTTTCTGAAGGATACACTAGAAGCAAATTCTGGTCTTAGCTGGACATTTCAACTTCCAAATCAGTTTACACCACTAGGACGGAGCCTCCCAACCTTGCTGAGACATCATCCATTTGTACCCCAACTTTGGAGTATAGACTCCAGTATGAGCATGGACCCAGCAGAGTTCGTCGCTAGAGTCAGAGATCTGAACAGATGAATTTTGCAGGTCCAAAACATATAATCTCCATTCTTCCTGCCATCTTTCTTCCAGATGAAGATCAGTTCCTGAGTGCCACCCTTGTCTCAGAAGAGAGGAGGACCGCAAATCAGCCACATGAATCGGGTTGAAAAATCCTCTGTTATTTAGGAAGGTTACCAAATCCTGTGAAAGAGTAAACCTGTCTGAACATCCAACCCAAGGGTCACAACCAAGCCGGACCTGGGTTCCATCGCCCACACTCCACGCTAAACCTTGCTCAATGGTTTGCACAAATGCTACTACGACTTTCCAGACCACCGAGGCGTTTTTTGAAGACTTGAGGGGGGAGCGGACCCAGTCAAGGACAGATCCTTGTGCAATATATTTTCTTTTAGTGACAAACAACTAGAGCGATTATGTCGATATCAGCCTCTAGGCTAGTTTAGCTGCAAGGGATTTTGAAAAAACAAACAAATTCTTTATACCCCAACCTCTCCATTCCTTAGGTCTAATAATTTTATCCCATGCTACCCAGGGAGTAACATGATCCACTTTGGAGCCAACCCATAAAAATCTACTGCACAATTTATCTATGGAGGCTGAAATACCTTTCGGTACCCAAGAGAGACTGGCCCAGTACACCGGAATTGCCATCAAGACTGACTTGATTAGAACCAACCTTCCTGCCCTTGATAGCCATTTATGACTCCAATGATTGAGTTTTTTTTCAATTTTAGCAAGGAGCCACTTCCAGTCATGGATTCGATAATTATCAGGCTTGAGATGGAAACCCAGATATTTAAAATTATCCCGAATGGATTTGACTTAAAAATGCAGCAAAGCTTCAACCCTACCCACCTCTTCCATGGACAGACCAAAGGTGGTAAGAGTCGATTTCTGTTCATTAACTTGAAGACCTGTTGTCTTCAGGAAGAGGTCCAAAATGCCCTTTAGAGATCGACAGTCCTCCAAACTCCCATTACTAAACAACAGAATATCGTCCACAAAGAGTAAATGAGTGATCCAGAGATTTACCACCACTTCTATACCTTTAAGTTGACCCTGTCTTTTTACTTTGTGAATCATTAAGCTAATCCCCTCAGCAGCCAATAGGAATAGAAGTGGTGAGAGAGGACACCCTTGCCTCAAGCCTCGCTCAGGATTGAAGAAAGAGGTGGCAGCTCCATTTATAAAAATAACAATGGAGGACGATGTAACACAACTCATAACCCATCTAACAAAATCAAATCTGAAACCAAGATGAGTTAGTAGGAGGCACAAATACATCCAACTAATTCTGTCATAGGCTTTTGATAAGTCAATTTTGATAATTGCCCCTTTCTTCCCACTTCTCTTCAGACTATGAAGAGTTTCTTGGGCAAATCCCACAACTTCATGAATCTGTCTACCATCCAGAAAACCAAATTGTTCAGGGGAGATATGTCTAGATAAGAAAGACTTTAATATTGAGGCAATGACTTTTGCAATAATTTTATAAACACAAGTACACAAAGAGATGGGCCGAAAGTCAGAAAAGGAGTCGAGATGGTCAGATTTAGGGATCAAGGCTAGGAAGGTAGAATTAAAGGGCTGGTAGATAGACCCAGAAACACGAGACTCATCCACAACAACTACCAGCTCATCCCCTAAGGTTTCAAAGAAATGCTGGAAAAATTCAATAGTCCAACCATCCGGGCCAGGACTTTTGTCCTTCTGCATGGCTTTTAGGATATCCTCCACTTCCTACTTTGTGACTAGTTCCATGATGGCCTCATTACCTTCTTCGTTAATGAAGCTGGGGAAAAATTGGGCAACTCTGATTACCTCAGCAATGGATATCTCTGCAGAAGCTTTAAACAAAGATTTGAAGTGATTAAAACCCAGGGATGCCAAATCCTCAAAAGATTTAGCCTTTTCACCATCCTCCTTGGGAATTTCCTAGATATTATTTGAGTTTTTTCGACCTTTTGAATAATTCTGGAAGAACTTTGTATTCTCATCTCTCGCTTGTAACCATATAGCTCGGCTTTTCAGCCGCCAACTCTCTTCCCTGAGCTGGAGAATTTTCCTCTGAGAGGCCTCCAACTCTTTGATTCTTGCCCTGGATTCAATAGAGGCATAACCTCCGCCTGCAGGGTCTTCCAATTTTTCTAGTTCAGAGTTGACTTTTTTGATTTCCTCCTCCTCCAGAGATTTATTTTGGGCGGCCCATTGTTTGGAGGCACCTTTCATTTTCTTGAGGTTGTTCATGAAAAACGAGCTCCTGGAAACTTCAGTACTAAAACTATCTTTCTCCCAAGTTATATGAAACAGGTCATTATAAGAATCATCCTTCAGCCAGGAGGAATTAAATTTGAAAGGGATTCCCGGTTTTTTACCATTGCCTTTCATTTCCAAAAAGATTGGGAAATGGTCGCATACTCCCCCCTCCCCGACCCAGTGTCTGTAGACCATAAGATTTTCCACCCAAGCTTCACACAACAGAAAACGATCTAACTTTTTACCCACCCATTCCGGCCCTAATCTCTGGTTCCTCCAAGTAGGTCACTGTTTGAGTAGGGGAACATCCACCAGATGAGCCATTTCCAATTTGTTCCAAAAGAAATCTATAAGGGGGTCCGCTCTGGCAGATACTCCCCATGATTCAGCTTCCCCCAGGGAGAAGTTCAGGTCCCCTCCAATTAACAAGTTTGGGTGGTGTTGTAGCCCCTACAACACCCTCCAAAAATACATAAAATCATAACACACACTTCAAAATTTTTGGAGCCCCTTTGAAACTAAAAGAAGGAAAAAGCCAAGTAAAGTTTTTGAGAGCAAGTCGCTAAGTCGCGGATCCATGATTTGCGACCCATGCGACCTATGCGACTCTGCGACCCTAAGGTCGCATAGGTCGCCAGGTCGCAAGAGTCGGAAGTCAATCAATTTGCGACCTTGCGACCCAGCGACCTTAAGGTCGCAAGGTCGCAAGGTCGCAAAATGAAGTATTAAGGGAATTAGCGACTCGGCGACCTTTGCGACCCAGCGACCTTAAGGTCGCGAGGTCGCAAGGTCGCAAACTTACAACTTGCGACCTCATTTAGTACTCGCACGTGCGACCTTTTTATATAAGGTCGGGTCGCTAGGTCGCATTTGTAGCTCACGGCGAAAACCGTGGAATTACTCTGACAGGTCGACTGGCGCGTTTTCTTCCGGGTAAGTTGCCTTTTCCTCCCTATGTTTCCTTCTTAATGCATTTCTTGCCATTATTGAGCCTCCCCACGGTCTTATTTACTTGCTGGAGAAGATGTAGGGTTTTTTCTGTTGAGTTTCATCATTGTTTTGTCTCTCACAAACCCCAAGGTCACCTGTCTCTTGCCAAATTCCTCATGGCTGTGCTTTATTTCTAGTTTAGACCCTTTCCAGCCGTGTACTTTTCCCATTAAGGAGAGATTATCCGCAAAACCGCGCGCGCGCGAAACCCCCAGGCAGGCTCAAGTGCGACTTGCGACCCAGCGACCTGGTCGCAAAGTCGCAAAGGTCGCACGACCCCCATTTACCGACTCTGCGACCCTGCGACCTAGTCGCGAGGTCGCGAGGTCGCATGTGAGCGATTTTGCAGATCTGCGACCCTGCGACCCCCAGAGAACAGTTAATTAAACGCTGCATGTGTAGACTGTATTTAGCCGTCATCATCATGTCTTTCTCATCCTGGGATTCTTTCTTGAATGCAACAGGTGAATTTGGAGCAGACACGATACCGGTCCTCTCCGACTCTAGCAATATGGCACCCCGGGTATCCCGAAGGAGAAGTAAGCAGGTGGTGGAGGAAGAGTCAGACACAGACATACAAATATCTCCTCCACCAATATACAGAGACACCCTTTGCACCTTCGCAAAGGAGGACAGCCTTAGGTGGTATGAAGTATACCGCGAGTTCGCCATACCAGAAGATGAGTTTCCAGAAGATCTCCCGGACCGGGAAGTATATCTGAAGGTTAAGAAATCCAAATTGCACCTAGCAGGGTCACATCCCGCCATCTTTCCGTGCCCAGAAATGTTAGACTGGATCATATAGAAGACGGATCCTAAGAATTTCGCAATTCGAGATAGTGGAGGTAAAGCTTTTGCAACGTTGGAGAGCTCAAAAGCACAGGTCTACTACTCGCTCCCCAAACCAGAGGTAAACTTCACCCCGAGATGGTTTTCTGCAAATGAAGTGCCGATGGTTGATACAATCAGAAAATGGTGGGCGGAACCAGATAAATTTAAAATCAAGAAAGACCAGGAGTACCCGGTGGCCAGTCTGAGGAAGGTGTATAAGTTAGTGGCAGCCATGCTGTGCAGAGTGTACGGACGTTCGGACGCTACCACTTTCAACGGAACATGGGCAACCATTATGGAACATGTAACAGTACACGGCACTCGGTTCAATTGGGCTGGTATATTAATGGGCTCCATGCACACAAATTTGGCTTCAGCTTTAGCCCCAGATGAGGGAGCGCCATCGGAATTCTACATGGCTTCGTATCTATTAGATGCTGTCTATGCCCAGATGCATGTTGAGGGATGGCCACATAACTGGGACCCTGAACAGACCCAGGCAATACATTTGCAGACCAAGGTATTCTGGGAATCCAGGTACAAGTCAGACATCGAACAAATCTCTCATATATTCATTCCCGCCCTATACGGGAAACTATTTGGTCAAGACACCCCCTGCATGTCTTGGCGAGAAATGGAGACACTAGGTCAGGTGGCACACTGGTTCCCATTCGCTGAATTCACAATCATCCGAGTATTTGGCTCGTTTAAAGCACCACATGCTCTGCCCAAGTTTATTACCGATAAGGTGCTCATGCAGGAGGTATGTTTCCAAATGACCTCGGGCTTCTCTAACGTCCTTTCCAAAGGGAAGAAGAAACCTTGGCCCGCTCTACCTCTCACCATTGGTGCTTATACAGTCAAGGACTTCAGAGAAGTAGGGCGTGAAGGGGAAGAGATAAAAAGTTACCACTTCAGAAATCTGGATTGCTGAACTTATGACCCAGTCAGGATAGTTCCTGAGCATTGTAAAAGGGCCAATTTTAGATGGAGTTATCAGCATGTCGAGCGCCCGGCAGAGGACGAAAAAAGAAACTGGTACAACGCAGACAGGCATCTAGCTCCGGGGATCGACTCTGACCGAGAAGAAGAGGATCACCAGAATTTAGGAGATAGAAGCCATAAGCTTGGAGGCTCTTCTTCCTCCAAAGATAAGAGAACACAGACCGGTACGGGGACTAACACCGCAGATCAACAAAGGGAAGCAGAAGCCCAAGCCAAGAAGGAAGAGGAAAAGAAAATGAAGGAGGATGAAGAGAAACGTAAGAAAGATGCCAGGACAGAGCGAAAAAAGAAAAAGGAAGAGGAAAAGGAGAGACAGGAAAAGGAGGCACAGGCGGCGGCAGAAAAAGCACTTAAGGAAGAACTCGACAAAGTCGATCGTCAAAAGAAGGCAGAACAAGCCGCCGCGGCAGAGCGAAAGAGAAAAGCTGAAAAGGAAGCAGAGGCAGAGGCAGAACGCAGGAAGAAGGAGGAACACGACAAGGCAGAAACCGAGCACCGGCAAAAGGAGAAAGAAAAGGATCAAACACAGGATGAGGAGGACGAGCTAATAGACGACATTGACATATCTCCCCTGGATATCCCTTCAGGTGGCGCGAAAAGTACCCTCAATGTTGATGATTTTCTCGGGGAGCAAGAAGAAGAAGTCTTTGACCTGACCAGATTGACATTTGACCAATTCTCGTTCAAAATACGGCAGGAGAAAAGGAAATCCTTGGCGCAAAGCCATCCCGCCATATCTACGGTCGCCACTGGAAAGGACATAGTCCCAGATACAAGGACTAACCCTGTTATGATAGCGTCAGCAGGCACCGCTTTTGCCGCAGCCACGGAGGAAAATGTCACTAGAATGAGCAGGGAGATTATTTCCCTACAGAACAGGCTAAAAGCAGCGGAGCAGGAGAAATCAAGATTGGAGAGTGAGATGCTACAGCTCCAAGGTAAGCCCGCCCAAGTGAACGAGGTCCCACTGGCAGTCAGGAAAGAGTGTGATGTGTTGGAAATGACCATGAGGCAAGTATATAAAGAAATGCTCACACTAAAACAAACAGTGGCCCCATTGGCAGAGGCACGAGAGGAAACCAAACAGAAGCACGAGCAGCTCAGGGAAGCCTCGGCAGCTTTGGACAAAATGATGAACTGGACAGCGCAGTATCAGCAAGCTTCCGAACATGTGCCTAGGAAGGATTGGAGTCATACGCAAGAAGCCAAAGTACAAATTCGGATGAATATGCAGTCCAAAGACAAGCTGGCCAAAGATTTGGACAAAGTGGTGTCTGCATATAATCACCTAATCAGTGGTATTGACTCCATGAACGCTCTTCATCACATTCCGTCATTAGGGGCACTGAATGAAACTAAAGACTGGGAGCAGGTAGAGCAGGAAATTCAGTCTTTTCTACAACCCGTGAGACAAGCTGCTGCCGCACCAGAATTCGAGGCATCACAAGAGAACCTAAATCGGTTGCTTGTCACTCCAGTACAAATCTATACCAAGCTTGCTTCCCTCTCAATGCTGATCTCTCAGAAGAAGGAGACTCTGGTGCCGAATGCCCTAGAATGTATGCATCGAATAAAAGAGGAAAGCCCTCTTGTCGCTCCTATAACAGCAGATTACCAGACTTGGCGAGATTTCCTCAAGGGCAAGAAAGTCGACGTTCCAGAAAACTCAATTACGCGACCACCTTCATATTTTAACCGCTGGGTCGCAGGTCGCACCTGTGACCAGGTCGCAGGTCGCACTTGCGACCAAGTCGCAGGTCGCAATCTTCTGGTCGCAGGTCGCAAGTGTGGCAAAGGTCGCAGGGAAGCTGAACTGTCGGGAAGTTGAAGCGTCAGAAGGCCATAAGTGCGTCTCTTGAATCTATAAATACCCCTGTGGGGCACATAGTAAGGGCTCCTCTTTTGTGGACTGAAAGGCAATATTGCATTGTAATTGAAGAATCATACTCTTGACATATGTAATACAAATACTTGTTAAAATCCCTTTGATTGGATGATGTGTCTAGCTGTGACAACACTGTGTGTATTCTGCGTATAGTTTCAGAATATCTTTTGATTAATGAATCTGTGTTATTAACAGCATCATTCATGCTCCATAGCTATCTGTGATTGTGTTGATGATGCTCAAGTTTGTTGTTTACTCTTATGATGAATGTTAATGAATTGTTTTATTAGCATTTCGTTATATCTTTCGGAAAGTTAAGGGATATTCTCGCCATTAAAGAACTGTTTCTTTGGTGGTCGGATTATCTTGTATGCATTACCCCATAGATGTGTTGCTAACGACATTTCCTGGGCGCATGCATTTTGTTTATTACCTTGCTACGCACAGTGTCATATATCGGTTTTGATACATCAGTCATGTATTCTGTATCATGTGAATGAGTGTATGTTTGCAGATTCAATCAGGTTGTTCGAGACCGAAGAGGAAGTCATTTAAGTGGTAGCTGGACCCACACCCCGGACGGGATCCCTACTCCAAACGGTTCAAATTCTAATTGGGACTTTCTACCGGGGAGATCCCCTACTGTTGGCCGGACATATTTTCCCGTCAACAGATTTGGCGCTAGAAGGAGGGCCATGGCATCCTCCCAGCATACAACCGACATCCCGTTACAAACTCCCCACCGGGAGGTCATAAATAACGAACCTCATCTTCCCCCCTTGGAAGATATTCCAAGGGAGGGGGCTCGATATTTTGAAATCACAAACGAACAGTTGAGATCCTTACGCCCAGTCGCCCGCAATCTCGTCAGGGATTTACGGTATGCTCCAATCATGGACTTCCTAGCCCACACTAGGACCCCAGCCGAAAACGTCACTCGTAATGGCGTGCTAGTCAGCACCATACCTGAACTTGTGAATTCCATGATTGAGGACCTCGGGCGGGCGGTCCAAGAAAATGACCCCATTCTCCAAGATAGTGAAGGTTTCCCTGATACAGAGCCTTTCCCTGAACCTCAGCCTGACTTACATCAGTGGAACAACAACCAAGTGTATTCTCCACCAGAAGAAGGAGAAGGGGGTCGAAGAATTGAAAGAGAAGATAACACAGCCCGAAGAAATGCGGGGGAAGGAAATAGGCCTCGAAGAAATGAAGGTGGGGTCAACAGGGGTCACGGACATGGAGGTAGAGGAGATATAGTCCGTGGCCGGAGACACCAACCCAACCACCACCACCAAAACCAAAATAGGCCCCCTCCCCACAACTGGGAGTATTTTAGAAACATGAATAACCGTGAAAGACACCGAGATGAACACTCTCGCCATCATGAAGGAGCATCAGTGTCAGGGACGGGAAGTGAGTCCGAGGCAGAAACTCGATACCATCAGCACCCCAGGACGGTGCAGCCTCTAGCCTAGATGGCTCAATCCCCATTGGCTCTTTTAGGTCCCCTCCATGATATGCCTAGACACCCAGAGAAACATCTTCCTAAGTTCGATCCTGAGAAAGGCACATCAGCGGAAGACCATATTAGTAGTTTCTATCTGTCTCTACAAATCATGAGAGTTCAGTCCGATGATGTCACATGTAGATTGTTCCCACACACCCTTGTAAACCTTGCAGCCACTTGGTACCGTTCCCTACCCAGTGCTTCTATTACTTCATGGGACCAGTTCCGTCGTGTGTTCCTGCAAAAGTTTGCAGAAGATAAAACACCCTCTATGCTCCTCACCGAACTAAGCACCATCAAATGTCATAGAAAAGAGAAATTTAAAGACTTTAACCAACGCTTCGCCACAATATTGCAAAAATTTCCTCCAAACTTAGCATTGGACGATTCTATCACCATCGACTACTATACTAAAGCTCTCCCTAAGGACATTGATGTTTTCGTCAAACGGAAGGCCCGCGCTACTCTTACAGCAAATTACGCTGCTGCTCTCGCGGTAGAAAAGGACATGTTGTCGATAGGAGTCATGGACCATGACGGAAAGGATGATCACAAACCAATAAATAAAAAGGGTCACTCCTCCACCCCTAACAGAGAGAAAGAAAATTTCGATTTCGAGAGTATGGCCAAGACCCTCAAACTACTAACGAATGAGGTCTCTGACTTAAAGAGAAAGGGCATTGAAACCTCAACTTCTACTAAACCTCCAAAACCCTTTTTCAAGAAAAGTAATCCCAACACCAGCAGACCTCCGTCAAACTCCAGCGCCGCTCTCAACGTGGAAGAGATGGGGAAGGACAATTTTTGCTCTTTTCACCAAGCTGCCCACTCTGAAAAAACGTGCCCGCAATGGATTGGCAGCATGACCGCGGTGGTTAACCAACTTTTGGATGACCAAACTTCAGGAAACCTGACAGAGGATGATGTTTCTGATCGAGATGAAGGCTCGCTCTTAGATGGGGAACCAGGAGCCTCTGTCCTCACTTTTGATATAATCCGCGGGGGGGAGAGTCTTGCTCCCATTGATATCAACATGGCAGGCAGTCCCAAGGCTCAGCCCACTCGAAATTATAGTCTTAGAAGCAAAGGAACTGTCCCCGAACAATCATATGAGGACAAGAAAAGGGCTTTCCTGAGGAAAATCCTTCCTCCTGGAAACGAAGGACAAGCTACGCCAGAAAAGCCCACAAATAGTAATGGCAAAGCAAGTCAAAAGACCAAGCTCCCGGTGGAACCCTCGAAAACCACTACCGAACCTAGTCCCCAAACCGATACTAGCTACAACATAGTGGAGGACATGAAAAAGACCAGGGCTAATATCTCACTCTACGAGTTGGCCCGCATCACGAATCAAAAGGAACTTATTCTAAAAGCTTTCGCCAACAACCAAAATACGAAGAATGTCAGCAACACGTCTGCACAAACCAGTCCAGATATCCAGTCTATAGTGAACGCTGTCAACACGAATTCGAGAGGATCCACCCCTCCCTTCCTTTTGTCTTTTGAAATGTTTAACTTCAACGTTCACAATTGTCTCGTTGACTCCGATGCATCCACAAATGTCATGCCTCTATCTGTGTGCAAGAAACTCAACATTCTCCCAGAGAAAAATGACGCAAAAATCATTCAACTTGACAGATCACAAGTACCAGCCGTTGGGGAACTAAACAATGTCATCATCCGCCTCTCATCCGACTCTAGAGTTCATCAATGTATTGATATTGTGGTTGTTGACATCCCAGAAGCCTATGGTGTACTGCTTAGTAGAGACTGGTCTAGCAAATTGCAAGGATACTTCGCCACGGATTGGTCTCACTTATGGCTACCTTACAAAGGGAGAAACAACCAAATCAGAGTCGAAAGTGAACCATACATGAAACACACTGTAACTGATTTGGATGCCACAAATGAACCCATCAGCTTTGCCCAGGAGGAACTTGGTATGTGTTTTCTTGATTCCATTTTTGGATGTTACCGACCTCCCCAGTCTTCAGTAGGCCCCGAGGTCCTTTTTGAAATGACACTCGTCGCAGAGGAACAAGCCCAAACTGTCTCACACCAAGCCGAAATTCCTCCGCAATCCATTACCCCCAAGGACCCGGAAAGCGACATATGGACCTTGTATTACGACGGTTCCAAAAATCTTGATGGCTCTGGCGCTGGCTGCGTTTTGCTTGATCCCCGTAAGAAAAAATTCTTAGTCTCTTGTCGGTTGGAGTTCCAATGCACTAACAACACTGCTGAATATGAAGCTTTGATCCTTGGGCTTAAAAAGGCGCTGGATTTGAAGGTAAAATGCTTACGGGTCATTGGAGACTCCAAAATTATCACTCGGCAGGTACGCAACACTATTCATTGTTTGTCTCCACATTTAAAGGCATATCAGCAAGAGGTATGGCGGCTCATTTCTACTTTTGACGCTTTTGGAATTAAATCTGTTCTAAGAATGCATAATGCAGCGGCAGATACTCTAGCTAATGCTGCCGCAAGATTCACCCCTTTGAGGGACGGTTTCTCTATTGAAGTTATGTATAAACCCTCCGTGCCAGACAATATCACTAACTTGCGTGTTTTCGATGATGATCAACAGGTGCTGGAATTTATGTGCAACTCAGAGATATTCAAAGACGCTGCTATAGATGAAGATGAGCACGACCAAGCTATGCAAAAGGAGTATGAACAAGTCAAAGGAAACCCCATGCCTAAAGGGGTGGTATCGCTTGAGAAGCTTTTTGATCTGCAAAACCGCTTCCGTGGCCCCCCAAATGCCAAAGTACAGAGCTCTATCTTAGCTCATCGACAAGTAAACTTGGGATCGGAGGATAA
The DNA here is from genome assembly GCA_034641835.2 of Pinus albicaulis. Taxonomy (NCBI): domain Eukaryota; kingdom Viridiplantae; phylum Streptophyta; class Pinopsida; order Pinales; family Pinaceae; genus Pinus; species Pinus albicaulis. The sequence goes on from CM076584.1 coordinate 1,540,667,064, forward strand.
TCCTAAATTCGTAAACCTTGGGAAAGATTGCACCCCCCAAGAGGCTCAAGATTTCACTCAGCTATTTCGCAAATATCGTGACGTGTTCGCTTGGACATATGAGGAATTACGCACATACGATACTCGAATCATACAACATGTGATACCCATCAAAGAAAATGTAAAACCTTTCCAACAAAAGCTCAGGAAAGTACACCCTACGATGGAACCACTGATTCTGAAGGAACTCAAAAAAATTTTAGATGCACGCATTATCTTTAAAGTTCGCCATTCCACATGGGTGTCTAATTTGGTTCCGGTACAGAAGAAGTCAGGTGAAATTCGCTTATGCGTAGATTTCCAAAACTTGAACCGGGCCTCGAATAAAGATAATTACCCGGTACCCCCTATGGAGCAAATATTACAAGCAGTGTCCGGGTCAGAGATGTTCTCTCTGTTGGACGGATTCTCTGGTTACAATCAGGTACTGGTGGCTGAACCAGATAGGTTAAAGAATACCTTTCGGACTAAGTGGGGAACTTTCGCTTACAGGCGTATGCCTTTTGGATTAATCAACGCAGGAGCAACGTTCCAAAGAGCTATGGATATAGCATTCAGGGGTCTGATAGGCCAAAGTGTGGTAGTCTACTTGGATGATGTTACGGTATTCTCTAAACGCCGGGGGGATCATTTGCGTCACCTCAGACAGATCTTTGAAAGGTGCAGAAAATACGGTATCTCGCTCAACCCGAAGAAGAGCGTCTTCGCCGTAGCGGAAGGAAATCTGCTAGGTCATATCATAACTAAGCAAGGCATTGTTGTTGATCCAGAACGTGCGAAAGCCATTGCTCAGATGCCTCCCCCCAGCAGTAAGAAAGCAATGCAGTCCTTTTTGGGAAAGATCAATTTTGTACGTAAGTTTATATCGGATTTCGCCCAGATAGTTAAACCACTACAGGGAATGATAAAGAAAAATGCTACCTTCAAATGGAATCAGCCCGAAAAGGAAGCTTTCGATCAGATCAAGAAAGCTATAGCCGAAGCACCTTCCCTCCAGAGCCCAGATTTCGGCAGAGATTTTAGCTTGTATACTTTCGCTTCGGATTCGTCCCTGGCAGCTGTACTCACGCAAAAGGACAAAAATAATGACGAGCGCCCCATTTCATTCATGAGCACTGGTCTGCAGGGAGCTGAATTAAATTATCCTGAAATCGAGAAACAGGCCTATGCGGTATACAAAGCGGTCAAACATTTCAGACCGTACATCTTGAAAAACCATGTCACAGTCTACGTTCCCCACCCAGCTGTTCTCTCACTGTTCATGCAGCAAGAGTTGGGGCGAGAGACGAGGGAACTGGGTTGCGTGTATGTAAGAATACGACTTAGAGTTTAAGCCAGCACACACAGTTAAAGGGCAAGGTCTATGCCAAATGGCTGCAGAGGCCGCAGTTTCCCATCAGGTTGAAGAAGATAATTGGGAACAAGAAATTTATATGTACCAAGCCGACGTCGTACCTCAGGTAAGGAATCCTTCTTGGTACTCGGATATTTCAGATTATTTAGCACATGGTACATTGGATCCCGCTCTAAATGCCCAGCAGAAACGTGCAATCAGACTCAAAGCTGCGTCTTACCAGTTAATCCAAGGGAAGCTTTTCAGGAAACATTCCGATGGGGTCATGTTACGCTGTTTGGAATATGATGAAGCTCAGAAAATCTTAACCGAGCTTCACGATGGACCAGCAGGAGGTCATTTCGCCGGAGATACCACTGCCCATAAAATTATGCGTGCGGGTTATTATTGGCCAACCCTTTTCAGAGATGCCCACGCATATGTCCGGAAATGCATTCAATGCCAGAAATTCGCAAGCCGAGAAACGCGTCCCGCTGCCCCTTTGTTGTCAGTAGCAGTAGAAGAACCTTTTCAACAATGGGGTCTGGACGTCATTGGTGAGATCTTACCCCACTCTTCTAAGCAACACAGGTACATTCTGACAGCCACTGATTATTTCACCAGGTGGGTTGAAGAAGTACCATTACGCCAAATCAACGATCAGGAGGTAATGCAATTTGTTACTCATTCCATCATTACCAGGTTTGGCGTTCCAACTTCCTTAGTGTTTGATAATGCAACATATTTTTCATCTTTTAAATTATATGATTTTGCTTTGGAAAATGGTATCGTTCTTAAACACTCTGCAAAATACTATCCCCAAGGAAATGGTCTAGCAGAATCAACCAATAAAAATCTGATTCGCATCATTAAAAAGACCTTACTGTCTCACCAACGCAACTGGCATAATGCTCTCCAAAATGCACTGTGGGCTGATCGCGTCACCCCTAAGTCCTCAATAGGCACCTCACCATATTTTCTCGTGTATGGGAAAGAAGCTGTCCTCCCTCCCAATTTGTCTCTTCCTGCTCTGCAGTTGTCTCAAGAGTGTCATGGTACCCCTTGCCCCACCTTGCAAACCCGCATTGACACCTTGCTGAAATTGGAAGAGGAAAGGCAGAAAACCCGGGAGAAATTCACCATCCACCAGAGTCGGATCAAGAAATGGTTCGATAAAAAGTCTGCGGGAGATAAAAAATTTGAAGTAGGAGACCTAGTCCTAAAATGGGATAAAGCACACGAAGAAAAAGGAAAACATGCCAAATTTCAAGCATTATGGATAGGTTCCTTTCAGGTTAAAGAAAAGGTGGGTCCCCATACTTTCCGATTGCAAACTCTGGAAGGAAAAGTCGAGGTCCTCCCGGTAAACGGGCATGACCTCAAACACTATTTTACTTGAATAGCCCTCAAAGGGCTGTTTTCCCCCCTGTATCATAAAAGTCGCATTTTGTTCTTTCAAAAAAAAAAAAAAAAAAAAACTCTTTCTCTAACTCTTCAAAGAAAACCTTGTCTAAGCTGCCCGCAACCGGCTCACTCCTTGAAGAGGTTCTATGTTGATGAAAGGCCCTTCCCGCAAAACACGGGGCAGTCGAAACTCGCTTGTAATGGGCACCTAAGGATAATACACGGTCTTACTAGAGTCTTCAAGCATAAGGAACCACCTAGCGGCTTAAAGGGTGCAGGCAGAAAAGGTCTTGCATAGCAGCAACCGGATCGTGAGGGAACAGGGCTAACTCAAGAGAATTGCAGGTCATCCGGGAAAAACCCGAGTCCTCATATGAGACCAAGAGCAACCTCTCTGCAAGCAAAATAAGTCGGGATCCCTCATCCGCCCAGGCAAAATATGCCCATCTAAATAAGTGCTACAGGCACATTCTCAAATAAGTGCAATCGCACACAAATAAAGGGTAAAGGATCGAGAAAGGCTTCCTGCGCAAAGAGGTGTTGTAACGACTCCGCCGGGGTACTGACCAGGCTCGCTGGCAGCGGAGCAATGTTCATGACCCCTTAGGCAGTGACTCCGCCGGAGCCGAGAGGTTCGCTGGTAGCGGAGCAACACCATGAGGACGAAATAATTGTACCGGACCCTGCAGTTGTCCAAGGTTTCCCCAACCCTCTCGATCCTGAAGCGTGAGGAATTAAAATTCGGTTGATCTGCACCCAATAAGCCAAAAGGCCAGGCAACTATGCGGGGTGGCAAAGGAAGGAAGGTGTAAACTCTGAGGTAAAAGAACAAGCTAGTATTAGACCCCTCCCTCCTCCCTCATCGACCCTTCATCAGCAGAGACTCTGAATTCATCCAGTGAATCACCATTTGTTGTAGCTCCTACAACACCCTCCAAAAATACATAAAATCATAACACACACTTCAAAATTTTTGGAGCCCCTTTGAAACTAAAGAAGGAAAAAGCCAAGTAAAGTTTTTTAAGAGCAAGTCGCTAAGTCGCGGATCCCTGATTTGCGACCCATGCGACCTGTGCGACTCTGCGACCCTAAGGTCGCAGAGGTCGCCAGGTCGCAAGAGTCGGAAGTCAAGCAATTTGCGACCTTGCGACCCAGCGACCTTAAGGTCGCAAGGTCGCAAGGTCGCAAAATGAAGTATTAAGGGAATTAGTGACTCAGCGACCTTTGCGACCCAGCGACCTTAAGGTCGCGAGGTCGCAAGGTCGCAAACTTACAACTTGTGACCTCATTTAGTACTCGCACGTGCGACCTTTTTATATAAGGTCGGGTCGCTAGGTCGCATTTGTAGCTCGCGGCGAAAACCGTGGAATTACTCTGACAGGTCGACTGGCGCGTTTTCTTCCGGGTAAGTTGCCTTTTCCTCCCTATGTTTCCTTCTTAATGCATTTCTTGCCATTATTGAGCCTCCCCACGGTCTTATTTACTTGCTGGAGAAGATGTAGGGTTTTTTCTGTTGAGTTTCATCATTGTTTTGTCTCTCACAAACCCCAAGGTCACCTGTCTCTTGCCAAATTCCTCATGGCTGTGCTTTATTTCTAGTTTAGACCCTTTCCAGCCGTGTACTTTTCCCATTAAGGAGAGATTATCCGCAAAACCGCGCGCGCGCGAAACCCCCAGGCAGGCTCAAGTGCGACTTGCGACCCAGCAACCTGGTCGCAAAGTCGCAAAGGTCGCATGACCCCCATTTACCGACTCTGCGACCCTGCGACCTAGTCGCCAGGTCGCGAGGTCGCATGTGAGCGATTTTGCAGATCTGCGACCCTGCGACCCCGAGAGAACAGTTAATTAAACGCTGCATGTGTAGACTGTATTTAGCCGTCATCATCATGTCTTTCTCATCCTGGGATTCTTTCTTGAATGCAACAGGTGAATTTGGAGCAGACACGATACTGGTCCTCTCCGACTCTAGCAATATGGCACCCCGCATATCCCGAAGGAGAAGTAAGCAGGTGGTGGAGGAAGAGTCAGACACAGACATACAAATATCTCCTCCACCAATATACAGGGACACACTCTGCACCTTCGCAAAGAAGGACAGCCTTAGGTGGTATGAAGTATACCGCGAGTTCGCCATACCAGAAGAGGAGTTTCCAGAAGATCTCCCGGACCGGGAAGTATACCTGAAGGTTAAGAAATCCAAATTGCACCTAGCAGGGTCACATCCCGCCGTCTTTCCGTGCTCAGAAATGTTAGACTGGATCATACAGAAGATGGATCCTAAGAATTTCGCAATCCGAGATAGTGGAGGTAAAGCTTTTGCAACGTTGGAGAGCTCAAAAGCACAGGTCTACTACTCGCTCCCCAAACCAGAGGTAAACTTCACCCCGAGATGGTTTTCTACAAATGAAGTGCCGATGGTTGATACAATCAGAAAATGGTGGACAGAACCAGATAAATTTAAAATAAAAAAAGACCAGGAGTACCCGGTGGCTAGTCTGAGGAAGGTGTATAAGTTAGTGGCCGCCATGCTGTGCAGAGTATACGGGCGTTCGGACGCCACCACTTTCAACGGAACATGGGCAACCATTATGGAGCACGTAACAGTACACGACACTCGATTCAATTGGGCTGGTATATTAATGGGCTCCATGCACACAAATTTGGCTTCAGCTTTAGCCCCAGATGAGGGAGCGCCATCAGAATTCTATATGGCTTCGTATCGTAGATGCGCATGCTGTGCCCGGTACATGTGGGGGATGGCCACACTGCGCCCGGGACCCTGGAACGGACCGAACGGCGTTTCAGGACAGTGCGAGATCGGTACAGATGGGACAAGGTCGTCTCTCATATATTCGTTCCCGCCCTTACGGGAAACTGTTTGAGTCGAACACCCCACACTGTGTCTTGGCGAGCAATGGGGCACTAGGTCGGGTGGCATAACGGTTTCCCGTTCGAAAGTGCACAATCATCGAGTATTTGGCTCGTTTAAAGCATGCTGCGCACAAGGTTTATTGCCGATAAGGTGCTCATGCGGGGTATGTTTCCAGATGACCTCGGGCTTCTCTAACGTCCTTTCCAAAGGGAAGAAGAAACCTTGGCCCGCTCTACCTCTCACCATTGGTGCTTATACAGTCAAGGACTTCAGAGAAGTAGGGCGTGAAGGGGAAGAGGCAAAAAGTTATCACTTCAGAAATCTGGATTGCCGAACTTATGACCCAGTCAAGATAGTTCCTGAGCATTGTAAAAGGGCCAATTTTAGATGGAGTTATCGACAGTTTCGGCAAGCACAATTTCGGCAGAGGACGAAAAAAGAAACTGGTACAACGCAGACAGGCATCTAGCTCCGGGGGTCGACTCTGACCGAGGAGAAGAGGATCACCAGAATTTAGAAGATAGGAGCCATAAACTAGAAGGCTCTTCTTCCTCCAAAGATAAGAGAACACGGACCGGTACAGGGCCTGACACCTCGGATCAGCAAAGGGCAGCAGAAGACCAAGCCAAGAAGGAAGAGGAAAAGAAAATGAAGGAGGATGAAGAGAAACGTAAGAAAGATGCCAGGACAGAGCGGAAAAAGAAGCAGGCTGAGGAAAAGGAAAGACAGGAAAAGGAAGCACAGGCAGCGGCAGAACAAGCACTTAAGGAAGAACTTGACAAAGTCGATCGTCAAAAGAAGGCAGACCAAGCCTCCGCGGCAGAACGAAAGAGAAAAGCTGAAAAGGAAGCAGAGGTAGAGACAGAACGCAGGAAGAAGGAGGAACACGACAAGGTGGAAGCCGAGCGCCGGAAAAAGGAGAAAGAAAAGGGTCAAACGCAGGATGAGGAGGACGAGCTAATAGACGACATTGACATATGTCCCCTGGAGATTCCTTCAGGTGGCGCGAAAAGTACCCTCAATGTTGATGATTTTCCCGGGGAGCGAGAAGAAGAAGTCTTCGACCTGACCAGATTGACATTTGACCAATTCTCTTTCAAAATACGGCAAGAGAAAAGAAAATCCTTAGCGCAAGGCCAGCCTGCCATCTCTACGGTCGCCACAGGAAAGGACATAGTTCCAGATACAAGGACTAACCCTGTTATGATAGTGTCAGCAGGCACCGCTTTTGCCGCAGCCACAGATGAAAATGTCACTAGGATGAGCAGGGAAATTATTTCTTTACAGAACAGGCTCAAAGCAGCGGAGCAAGAGAAATCAAGATTGGAGAGTGAGATGCTACGGCTCAGAATGAACGCCCCGAGTGAACGAGGTCCCCATGGCGGTCGAAGAGTGTGATGTGTTTAAAATGACGCAAGGCAAATGCAAAAATGCTCACACTAAAACAAACGCGTGCTTACGTGGCGAGAGGCACGAGAGGGAAACCAAACGAAGCATGTCGTCCAAGGAAGCCTCGCTGACTTTGGACAAAATGATGTTGGACGAGGCGCGGTATCGTGACTTAGAACATGTGCACAGGAAGGATTGGAGTCATACACAAGAAGCCAAAGTGCAAATTCGGATGAATATGCAGTCCAAAGACAAGCTGGCCAAAGATTTGGACAAAGTGATGTCTGCATATAATCACCTGGTCAGCGGCATTGACTCCGCAGAGCATCTTCATGTCACATTAGTCATTGGGGCAGATAGGCTAAGGGCGGGGCTTGGTGGAAAGCGGGGGGGGGTCGGTCTTTTACGCAACCCGTGAGACAGGCACAACACGCACGAGTCGAGGCATCACAAGAGAACCTAAACCGGGTGCTTGTCACTCCAGTACAAATTTATACCAAGCTTGCCTCCCTATCCATCCAGATTTCCCAGAAGAAGGAGACTCTGATACCGAATGCTTTGGAATGTACGCATCGGTTAAAAGAAGAAACCTCTCTAGTCTCTCCTATAGCAGCGGATTACCGGGCCTGGCAAGACTTCCTAAAGGAGAAGAAGATAGACGCTCCAGACCTCTCAATTACGCGACCACCTCCATAGTTTAACTGCTGGGTCGCAGGTCGCATTTTGTCCCCAGGTCGCAAGTCGCACTTGCGACCAAGTCGCAAGTCGCAAATCTTCAGGTCGCAGGTCGCATGTTCGGCAAAGGTCGCAGGGAAGCTGAACCGTCGGGAAGTTGAAGCGTCGGAAAGCCTAAAGGGCGTGTTTTGAATCTATAAATACCCCTGCAGGCCACATAGTTCAGGGCTCTTCTTTTTGGACTGAAGGGAAATATTGCATTGTAATCAAAGAATCATACTCTTGGCATATGTAATACAATACATGTTAAAACCCCTTTGATTGGATGATGTGTTTAGCTGTGACATGCCCAGTATGCCTTTGCGTGTAGTTTGGGATATCCTTTGATTGACGAATGTCTGTATTCATGTTTTCATCATTGATGCTCCATTGTTATCTATGATTGTGTTGATGATGCTCAAGTTTGCTATTTATTCTCATGATGAATGTTAATGAACTGTTTTATTAGCACTTCGTTATATCTTTCGGAAAGTTAAGAGATTTTCTCGCCATTAAAGAACTCTTTCTTTGGTGGTCAGATTATCTTGTATGCAATACCCCATAGATGTGTTGCTAACGACATTTCTTGGACGCATGCATTTTGTTTATTACTTTGCTACGCACAGTGTCATATATCAGTTTTGATACATCAGTCATGTATTTTGTATCATGTGAATGAGTGTATGTTTGCAGATTCAATCAGGTTGCTCGAGACCGAAGAGGAAGTCATTTAAGTGGTAGCCGGACCCACACCCCGGACGGGATCCCTACTCCAAACGGTTCAAAGTCTAATTGGGACTTTCTACCGGGGAGATCCCCTACTGTTGGTCGGACATATTTTCCCGTCAACAGGTGGGAAAGCCAAGAAGATCTAAAGAACGAGGACCAGAAGCAATCCCTATCCACACAAGGTCCATAAATGTTCAGGGAAAGAAACGAGAGGTTCAACTCAATTGAGTAGAGTTCCAAAGCCAAGCAGTTTTCTGAACCCCAAGAAGAGATTTCTCTTAACTTCTTTGAATTATATCCTGAGACCACTCCCCCAGACCTGCCCACCGCATCAAGGGCATGAAAGACCCATCCAGGCAGTATTTTTGAAAGAATACTGATCACTTCATTCCCTTTTCCCATCGTTTCTTGCAACATGATAACATCTGGATTTTGAGCACGCATAAGTTCTCTAAAGGCTAGCTTTTTCGGCTGGCTAGCTAAGCCTCTGTAATTGAAGGATAGAAAAATAATGGGACACCCTCAGGGGGTGGACGCTCGGCTCTAAGCACCCCAGTGATCGAAATTTGCCTCCCGTCAGCGGTATCAACAACTACTTTCATCTAGGCCTTGGAGAGGTTAGATTTCCTTCCTCTCAATTTCCTCGGCCCAAAAGCCACAGGGTCCGAAGCAAGGCCACCCACAACCAGCCCTTTCCCTATACGATTGGCCAAAGGTCTGAGATTATAAGGGGGTATGTCAGAGGAAGAGGACCGAGGGCTAGAAGTAACAGGGATACATACAGCTGGGGGGGGGGGGGGGAATAGGATCGGGAGGATCCAGGATAGAAAGAATCACACTGTCTAAAGACGAATTTGAAATATTTAAAGCCGAAAGATCATTGAGTATCTGCTTGGAAGGACCAGGCTCAACAAACTCAGACAAAGAATAACAGAAAGAGGAATGGAAGGAGAGAGGAAGGGAAGTGGACATACCCGCCTAAGACGCCCCAACAAGTTCACCGAATGGAAGGGGAACCAGGGAGGTCGCCAGATCAGCTGTAGGAGGAGGGAGGGTAACAACAGCTTCTGCCTGATCCTACATCAGGACCTCCTCAGAAGTAGGGGACATCTCTTGCTCAGGGGGAGGAGGGACTGCTGCCTGTGCGAGACCATCCACATCAAGAAGGAAGACTCCCTCCTTCTTGCACAGTTTCTTCTACCTGTGACGTCTTCGATGACCAAGAGGGCATTCCTTCGCCAAGTGCCCATACTTATGGCAACGGTTGCACCAAAAAGGGATATTCTTATAGTCAAGGGTCTGCAGGAATTCCAAATCCCTGTATTGAAGAGTCATGGCATCCGCCAAACCTTCTCTGGGGTTTAAAATGACCAGAATTCATGCCACACTTCGATCCCTTGTTTGAATATATGATTTTTCCGCTTCCAGAAATGTGCCCAGCGTGTTTCCAATGGAGACGAAAACAGAGTCTGTCCAGAACTGCATAGGGAGGCTTGGGAGTTTAACCCACACCGGGGACTCCGCCATTTTTTCTTTCTGGGCATCGAATAAGGGAGTCCATCTTCGAAAGAGGATTGGTCTCTTACCAAAGAACCAATTCCTTCCTAACACCCAGTCCACCTGATCTTTTCTGTCAAATTTGATACTAAACCAGCCCCTTGCCAAGGTTGTGATCTCCGTAGGCTAACCCGGGGCTTCTTTCCATTCGGTGAGGGCCTAATCAGAGATGTATTCGGCCGAGTACTTCCTGCCTCTCACTCTTCCTACCATAATGGTCTCACATGCTTCCATAGCTTGTTCTATGCTTATGTCCACTCCCAACAGACAATTAGGCTTGTTATCTTTCTTCTTAATGGGTTTTGGTTTTTTACGCTTACCACCTGCTGCTTCCTTGATACCCTCCCCTTCCCCAAAGGGTTTTGAAGAGGGAACATCCGTCCCCACAGACCTAGGAAACCCTTTTTGTCCTTCTTCAGAGACCTTGGGCAGTTCTACTGCCTCCCTTGATTCCTTATGCGCACTGGACCCCAAGGCGACCCCTTTTCTCGGATTTATCCCCTGATTTTCTGAAGCCAAAGACCTTGGGACTCTGTCTACGGCCTCGTTGGAGGAGACCGTAGACTAGCAGAGAGGAGGAACCTCTCCTTGAGGTGCAAAATGAAATGACCCACCTCCACCCTGAGAAACCAGGGCGTGAGCATCTACAGGCGCAGGGACCCCGGAAGACAAGAAACCCTAACCCACTCCAGATTTTCTCAGACCCGCCGAAACTTCCTTTAATAACCATCCCAGAGGAATTCCTTCAAGAGAAGGACCTTCACCGAAGGCTTGGCAGCCTGAAAGACCTTGTAAACCACAGCTACCGACTACGTCCTCTAAACCTCCAGTAAACACAGGGTGGGAAGGGTTACCTTGAGGTACTGCCGTAGAAGGGAAACGAGGATTTAGAAACACCACTCAATCTCTGTCACCAACTGCAGGAAGATGCTCGCAAATGAAATTAGGGAGGAGTCTGGCCCTCCAGTACCCACTCCTGGTGCTTTGCAGTGTTTCTCCTAACAACCCCACCTCGTTCGAAGGTCCCCCAATAGCCTCATCATCTCCAAGAGCTTGAGAAACGACATTGTTTGGGAAGAAAAGCTCTAGGTTCTTCTCAGATATCTCGTGCCCCCAGCACGTAAGGAGGTATTCAGGTGCAGGCTCTATTTCAATCGTCTCGCTATCAAACCCCATTGTTAACACCGACAGCACTTCTTAAACTGACACCGAGAAAGCGCGAAAACCGCTCTAGAGTAGAAACCCTAATAGCTAAACACCGTCGAGCAAAACAGAAACGACAAAAAAATATTAACCCCATTCTTTTATCTGGGTAACAAAAAATTGTACGCCTGGCCACGTTTCAGGTGCCTAGAGAGGGGTGTCGAAGAAACCAAGAGAGAGGTCTGCTGCAGGGGAAGGCGTACTCCTGTCACATCGAGAGTAGACCTAGCAGAGACAGAGGGTCCAAGGTCACGGTTCGCCATTAGCGGGAACAAGATGTTACATAGCCTCAGACATTTTTCTATCCTATGTAGCCCTTTATGTCTAATTTCTAACCTAATTTGAATCACTCGATTTGGATTTGAAACGAACAAGTTATGACCAAAACAATGACAGGATGTCTAGTAGGAAGCTCAGGAACAGAGTTGGGATAGTCCATTTTTGGAGGCCTAAATGACTAGATTTTGGAAACCTGTTTCAATGGGATATTCCCCTATGAATATAGTTTACAACTCAACTTGAATCACTTTAATTCGATATTTTATGAGAAAGTTATGACCACAATACTGACTATTTATCGTAAATCAACACTCTTGAAACTCTATTTTCCCAGCTGTTCACTAGCGTATTTGACCCATCAATTATTCTTTCCTTAAAAGAATGTTACTATTGGGGATATCTACATGAATATAATTAAATCTTCAATTTTAATCAGTTCAATCCGTCATCAAATGAAAATGTTATGCTTAAAATATCAATTGTTGGTTTGAGCTGGAAAATAAAAAATGACTCTGTTATGCAGGTTGTTATAAGAAAAATTAGCATACCATTACATGGAATTTTTAAAACCTGTCTCTATTGGAGACATATCTTTGAATTTCTTTTCATTTCGCTTTTGACTCACTCAAATCGGACGAAAAACAAAGAAGTTATGATTGAAACATTGCTGGTTAGTATGGTTGGCCACCACTCTACCGCGGGTAATAAATTAATTTTTCTTTGTTTATCTTTCTGTGGATTTGTTTTATAGAGTAACTACTTGTTATTTTTTTTGCAGATGTCTTGAATTGGGAGAGCCCGCTGATCTCTCTTCCATGATTTTATGTTTTATTGTAGGTAGACGCTCATTGTTTTTGCAGGTCCCAAGAGAATAAATGAGGTCAATTTATGAACAAGTGACTTTTGAAGACAATGATAATGAAATAAGAACATTTTCAAAGACATTTCCTCACACAGAGAAAACAACATGAATAATTTTCATCATTTAACGCATTTATAACATGAGAAATGAGGAATTGATTTCTATTTAAAGATCCAAGTCATTTCTAAAAAAACAATTTTCCATTCATTCACCATTCACAAATAACATTGCTGCAACAAAAATCATAACCATTGTAACTTAAATTATTTATTTATTTATTGGTTTTCAATAAAGAGTCATTTATTTTCTGATTTCTCTTATGTTTTTATGCTTTAGGTATTGTTTACTTCAAGGTCACATTTTTGTTTTGTTCTCAAAATAAAAGAAGTGAGTTCTTAAGTTTCACGATTTTGTGACTCCGGAAAATTTTTCTAAGTGTTGGATGTTGTCAGTCTGTCGGTACTATGACTTTGTCACTGCTGTTACATTGTCAGTGTTGTTACTCCATTACTGTTATGAATCTGTCATTGTTGTTACACCGTCAGTGCGTTACTCCGTTATTGTTGTTACTTCGTCACTACTGTTACATCGTCAGTGCTGTTACTCCATTACAACTGTGACTTTGTCACTTCTATTACACCGTCAGTGTTGTTACTCCGCTAATGCTGTTACTCCATCGGTGTTGTGACTCTGTCACTGTTGTTACTCCATCACTGCTGTTACACCGTCAGTGTTGTTACTCCATCACTGTTGTTACTCCTTCGATGTTGTTACTCCTCCAGTGTTTTTATTCCGAAATTTTTTCTAAGCGTCTAGTGTTGTTACTCCTCTAACACTGTTACTCCAGGAAATTTTCTAAGTGTCTAGTGTTGTTACTCCTCTGGTGATGTTACTCCATGGTGATATTTTTCTAAGTACTTGGTATTGTAACTCCTCTAGTGTTGTTACTCTGCCAAGGTAAGCTGCAAGGTATGTCCTCGACCAACTCCATGGATTTAATTGATTTTTTACTTATGACATGACCAACTATGACTGATTACAACCATACTTTAGTTGGGGGGAGGTCTCGTATTTAGTAATAAGGATGATTATTATGGTAAGTCTTGTCAGAAATGATTCACGCTTAATTCCTCATTATTTTGTAAAGTGACTAATCCTCCTTCATGTCACCTTCCTAACATCATTCTTTTTCCCCTTTCCCTGTTATTACCTAAGTCATGGTTGTTGTTACCACAGTCACAACTATTTTTATTGGCCAATTTTCATGTCGAATTCAACATATGTAGGTCTTTCTTATTTGTTTCTCCCTTTGGTGTATGAGAAATAATTTTAATGGTCTAGGCCCTCTTTGAAATAATCATTGGGTAGTCAATTTATCTTTGTTTATCTATAAACATAATCTTATTTTTAAGGAGCAATTATGCAAAGATGATTGCATCATGCTAGCTTTCAACTTTCCTAATTGGTCAAGTCCCTGATCTTGTAAAATTTATGATGATGACCACAAAATTGTATTTAAATATTTCCGCCATTATCTAATGAAATGTTCCTCAACCCCAATCTTAGCAATGAAAAATATATTTATCAGTAGTCATTTGAAGGTTATTATTTTGTTAGAAGCAAAACTATAAAAGTTGAAAATATTTACTACACAACCTTTTACGCCATCCCTAGCTCTTAAGGAGTTGAACTGCCACCCCATCTCTTGAGTAATCTTTTATTGATTATCAATAAACATAGTTGAATTTTAAACATAAATAGTCAACTAGAGGATAGGAGGTCTCATCACGAGCTGAATTACCATGATCATAGGTCCTAATAAAGTGACATTACCACTGTTGGTCACCAAGCCACAGTAATGGCCTTCGATTATAAAAATGAAGGACAAGAGGTCTCATCACGAGCCAAATTTTTCACTTTTATTAGCTCCCGTGAATGACATTGTTATTAACTGGTTACCATGCCAGAACAATGATCTTCAGTTGACATCTAAGTAAATTGAAAGGATTTTTGTAACTATGTACTTATTTCTAATAGATGGGACACTGGCATACCAATGGGTTAAAAAGGCATCCCTGTCGAGGCTATGGACGCCTGCTGGTAGCAGTGACAATGCCTATGTTATATAAGTTAATTTAATAGTATAATCTACTTGGTTACCTTGTTTTTTCAAAGCCAATTTCTGATAAAGCTGACTGTTGCATATACAAGGTTTTCCAGAACTCATGGTTCATGGGGTAATATTTAATCGATTCTTAGAAGATGGTGGTTGTGGTTTATATCTATTATTGAGTTATAAATATTTACTTTACATGTTAGGGATGAAACTTTTAAGATATTTGATAGTTGACATTTTGTATCATCTAATCCATCATTCCTTTATTTTACAAATATCATATCTTTAACTAAAGATAGTAGCTTTGCCCATTCAATCACCATTTATTCATAACTTAACAACACCACTACTGTTTTGACGTGGAATAAAGAGGCCTAATTCTGATTTTGAATCCCAGGTAATTGGACATACCTTGAGAAGCATAATTTCTGTGCTTATAACAACCAAAGCTTATGGGTATAGGGAATGCAACTTTTTTCTTCTTATCCATTATTATCCCATGCAATTCACAATATGGTCTTATGTCACTTTTATATGTAATGAGGTAATTGAGGTGATGAATTACTGATTAAGGATACTCTTGAGATGTTTTATAGACGACGGAGAAACTAATCAGTTTGGTGGAAGGAAACACTGCTACACTTTCTGATTACTTTTTTCAGCTTGCATGGCTTCCACCTTCCGCATCACTTTCAGCATCAGCTCAGCCTACATCAGCTTCAACAAATTTCAATCCATAAATGTCATTCCACATTTTTACGGAGGTAAAAATTGAGGTAAAATATCATACGTTTTTTTGTTTATTAAAAGTTTGGGAGAATGTCATGAAAAACCATTCAGCATTATTCACTCATATTTTTGAACCATTATTTCCCCTTCTTTACCACTTCCCATTTTTCAGAGACACAAAAATTTTCTGTTTGGGGAGTGTTACTTTCATTATCATCTACATGCCATTAATATTATTTACCATCCATCAATTTCCTTATTCATTCTCCAAATCTCCATTATTAAGGGAATTTTGAGGTCTAAAATGGGCTTCCTAAGAAAAATGTACAACCAAAATAAACTTTAAAAGAACTAATAGGATTCAAGATGATGATGTCAACCATGGGGGATGATTCACCATTTTTTAAGTAAAAGGGTAAAAATATTAAATAATAATAAAATAATAAAACTATTTTTTCAACTCATATTTTCATTTTATCTTCCAAATTTTTTACCCAAATTCAAACGAGAGTACTCATTAGATGCAAAATTTAATTCATCATCCAAGGAGTACCCATGTTGCATACTTTCGATGGACCCTATTATGCGAAAAATGAGAAATACGTGAAAAAACATGATTGCAATCACGTTTTTCATGTATTTATCATTTTTCGTGTAACAGGGTCCATCGAAAGTATGAAACATTGGTACTATTTGGATGAGGAATTAAATTTTTCATCCAAAAAGTACTTCCTCTCGAAATTTGAGTAAAAACTTTGATAGATAAGTTGAAAATACGAGTTGAAAAAGTGGTTTTAATTTCTTCCCTCTAAAATTTGATGATGTAATCAAATCTTATTTTATTATTTCCACTATTATTTTATATTTTCCTTAGGAGGCCAATTTTAGACCTCCAAATTCCCCTAATGTATTCCATGTTGTTATACACCAAACAAATATTTCAGCCATGATTGTAGCAACCACCTCAATTTGTTTTCTAGTGTAGCATGAGGGCATGCTAATTCTCTACTTTGGGGGAAGGGTTACTATGCATGATGATTGATTTCTCATTTCTTCCTCATTTAAGGTATACAATCCCAAAATTGGTTTGTGTATATTCTTAAAACTATCAACTAGATTCTTGTGATTTTTTGACAACAAAGAGGTATCATTAAACCCTGAAATTTTCAAGCTAAACCAATTTGTAAATTCCAAAAAATCATACATTATTACCTACAACCATTTTGCTGACATATTGAAATCCATTCATTGCATTGATTTGATTTTCGGATTGGAGAAGCATTGATATAGTATAAATTTGCTGACAAAATTTCAGCAAAATCTAGTTTGTAATGAAGTTTGTTTTTACTTGTATCATACTTTGTTGCAACTTCATATACATATGGTTGAAAGTAAATATGAAAATTGTTTTAAGGAAGCATTTGGGGAAGAAGCCTTCTCTTCCATCAATATCATGCGCTGGGGTAACATTTTGATTATTGTACTACAACTTGGTTAATGCAAAGACATTGGGTTGCATGAGGACATGCAACATGTTCAGTTTGGAGGAGATGTTGGGCTACTAAATTGTCATTCTTATTACCATTTCTTAACATATATTTCATCCATTCCCACCATTATTTTATCACATTATTTATCATTTAATCCCATTTCATAATTATTTATGCTCTTATGGATAAGTAATATTTATTGTCCTTTATTTTTAATAAATTGAATATTATTATGATTTATTTTGTAAATGATGATTTATTAATGAATTTGTTATAACTCATGATTTTAGCTTCCAAGATCTCTTTTAGATTGCAAATGTGATCTTCAGTTCATAATTAAATATTCCAACTCAGAAATTCGTTGGAATAACAAGTGGCAATTTTTCGTTGGACATTTTGGGAAAACGAAGACATTTTGGGAAAACGAAGAATAATGTTGAAAATCCAAGACATGATTTTTGTGCATAATAGACCAAATTAGTTTGTCAATGATCAGTTTTCCAAAATTCGGTCTTCATTGGGAGAAATACAAGGTTCTTCGAAGGACATATTCGCAGATTTTCTGTTGTGACCGTTTTCCAATTTTCCTTAATTGCAATAATCATATTCGACTTGTTACAACTAAATCATGGTGGAAATATCTCTTAGATTTTGTAATTAGTTGGTTGGAAATTTCCCTTTTGTATCTTATATATTTAAAGGACACAAATCAGAGAGAGAAGGGAGGAGATCATCATCTTGGCTCTGTAACTTTCAATCATCATAATACATAAATATTGTGTTGTTGTTACATGTGTTGTCTGGTTTAATTTCCATTTAGTTTCTATCTCTTCCTGCGCCCTGCTAAGGAGGAAGGGCCCTCCTCTTTAGTAGGGACTGCAACGGTTAATGTAGTTGTACATATTTCTTCTTTGCTTTACGTACTGGTGGAAGTGTTGTTGTTGTTGTTCTGGTTGTGAGTAGATCTGCTTCAATTTCAATATTATTATGTTGTTACACAGATGTAATTAGAAATATCAGTTGGTGTAATTATTGTATGGTGCACTAGGTACATTTAATTGAGGCTTGATTACATTACTGTAGATTATTTTTATTTCTACATGAGTGATTTCTTTCAGCATTTGATTCAACAACGATTTCTCCTTAATTTGATTTATTTCTAGTTTGATGTATCAACACATATAATGCAATTGTAATTGAAATAAAAGACGTCCCTGGATTGATAATTTATGTGTACCATCTTAGTCATTTAATAGTGATTTATACAATCCAATACCAGGCTTGAAAAATAATTTAGTTTCAGTTGCTATGTTGGAGGATCTTGGATATGATGTGGTTTTTAGAGAAGGAAAGGTGTTCCTTCGTCACGAAGCCACAACACAGGTAAAGAGGATTGGGGTTCATGTGAAGAACATCTACAAACTTGATGTAGATGGCTGCACAACATTGAGCATTAAAGCAGGGAAAGTGGTGAGCCGGGATACAGGTGAGTTATGGCACAGGAGATTGGGCCATCTACACCACAGTGCTTTGAGGATCATGCAACAGTTTTCTACAGGTCTTCCAAAGAGTACTCTTACGTAGATAGACACATGAAAGGGATGTGCCATGGGGAAGTATGAGAAAGCCATGCGATTTTCCCTTGAGAGGGAGCTTGAATTGCATGCTGATGAGGAACTCTTAGTTCCAAAGGATGAACCTCGGGATGTGGAGCAGCCACAAGCAAAGGATCATGGAGTGGAAAAAACCACTCATGCAGATCCATCCACTAGAAATGGTAGGAAGCGCACCAGAGAGGATGACAGATTGATGTTAGATGCGACAGAGCATGTAGAAGCACCTACATCACAACACAAGCAGAGAAGGTCCCCAGACATGTATACTGAATACATGAATCTTATGAGCTAGTGTATTGTGGAAAAACCATCCTCTTTTGAGGAAGCAGTGCAGCAAACAACATGGGTTGATGCCATGGTTGAGGAGTATGACTCCATTATCAGAAACAGTGCATGGGAAGTGGTCCCAAGACCAATGGGGAAGTCAGTGGTTGGATCCAGGTGGATCTACAAAGTGACTCAAGCAGAGACCTCCGGGAGGGGGAAATTTCGAGTGAGATGGGCAGAGGGAGTACATGTAGCTATACCTCCAAGTGTGAGGTGGGGCGATGTGCAGATATGATCCTAAGAATAAATTTGGGCAGGGTCCATTGAGATGGTGTGTGTCATGGATCGAACCTAGCTACGAGGAGCCCGCAGTACAATAGTAACAGGAAGGATCGGTTAGATTGATGCAGTCATATGTCAGGAAGACATAAATCAGAGTGACAGGTGTCAGATATTGGAGTGCAGATCAGAGTTGGTAGTAGTGCAGAGAGCATAGATGCAGATGTCAACAGCAGCGCAGAGAGTCCAGTAGACATGTGTTGTAGCTAGCAGCAGTCAGAAGACTTTGATGACAGGTGCATTATATTGATTTAGTTGTTTGGAGGCTATTCAGTTTCAGAAGAGTTGCATGTGCGAACAAAACTAGAGCAGTGTTGCATGTAGAAAATTCCAAAGGTACCGGATCAGGACAGATTGATTCCTTTCTTGTTGAGAGGGAGTGTTGAAATTTGTAACAAGAAACAATGAAATTGGCATTCAGAAACAACACACACACTGGTGTGGGATTACAAGTCACACAGTGATGGATCCTAGCAACACATTAGTGTGCAACCAATTTTTAAATAAATTGGAAAATTAATTGTAAACTTATCTCATAACAACTTGTAATAGTTAACTAAGTGTGATAGACTTAGTTAGCTCAAGAATTTCGAGTTGAGGGTCAAAGGATAGGCATGTAGAGTGATTATATTATTTACAGGGTCTAGTTGCAATTGTAGCACCAGTGTGGTGTGAGTGGGATCAGTTAACTCACATTAATTGAGTTAAAATCAATTTAACTAGTTCTAACGGTTTGATGAGCTAGTGGAAGACCATGTGAATTAAAATAGATTTAATTCACTAGTAGTGATCTACCAAGTAACTGATGACTCACTATTTATGGTTGCATACATGTTAATTTTGGTGGAGAACTAGTTGAGGCAAAGGTTCAAGGCAAGTAAACTATCAGTTGTATTTTTAGAAAACTATCCTGATGCAGTTATATAACCACAGGAAGCCCATGATGAATTGCACAATCAAATAAGGTTGAATTTCATATTTAATAGGGGTTTAATTCTCTAGGGATTGTGTAAGTAGGGTAGGCTGAAAATTAGATATGTGTTTGTCCAATTTTTCCTAGATCAGTGTGAAGCAATTGGTAGAGTGTATGAGGTTGTGGTGATCACAAATACATTGTATTGTTTCATGATTCCTTGGTTGATTATGTTAGCGTTCTGTAATTTTCTAGAGATTGTGAGAACTAATCACATAGGCCAACATCAAACCAACTTTGGAAACTGGGATCTTGCCATGCCAGTTTCAGACAGGGCTCTCTATATAAGATTTAACTTTGTTTGGACAATTTTTTATGCTAGTTATGATCGTACTTGGGTTCCGAGTTTGTTTTAGAATTTGGAAGATTGATTGTATTCAATTTATTAATATCTATTGGGCAATGGAGTCAAAATACAATTGGATGGTTGCATCAACTTTTCACAGAGTAAACACAAGGCAAGCTAGGAATATTTACTAGATATTTTCAAATTTATAAATGGATTATGGCAAAAATATGAAGATATTCAACAGAACTAAAGAGAAATTAAGAATGATTTAGTTTGGATTTCTGTGGAAAACATTATGATTGTAAATTCAGCCAGAATAAGGTACTCAGAAGTAAATCATATTCATCACGCTTTATGCTTTACAATTAGAATTCAAATGATTACAATGAAAGATGACAATGAAACATAAGAACAGAAGAAACACATCACCAGTATTTAAGCCATAAGAATCCTATGAATGGTCTAACTATTATTGATGCTCCAGTGCTTTGGAAAAGCTTACAATACTCCAAAAGACAGTAATGATTCTAATCTCAATCAATCGACATTTGATACTTCCAAAACTAAAGTATTTATACAAAATTTACAATAATACAGTCTCTAACAGACTTGAACTTAAAAATATAACTATTACAAAATTATAGCTTCGGTGGAATGCGCTGTGCAAAACAAATGTTGATGTAGTGGGACAATTAGGACGTGGACCACATTATACTGATGTGTTGGTAGACTGAATAATGTGTTGGTGGATGAACTATTGTATGAACGGAGTGTTGAACACCCTTTGCTGCCCGACTCGACCTTTCTTTCTTTTTTCCACTCGAATAATTTTTTGTCATGATTAACCCTTTTTTTGAACAAAACAACATAAAAAATCATTGACACGGACTTGAAATCTTATAGACTTCATCTTAGACCCACATCGCATCCACGCAGTTCGCAATATTTACAGTTTAAGTTTTGAATAATGTAATTGGAGATGCGATGCGAAGTGGGAGGTGATGTGGAGGGAAGATGGGACCGGGCTGCAGCCCACAGATCACAACTTTTAAGTTTTAGTTATAAGCGCAGAGCAAAACTCTAAAATATGCGAAGTGCGACGTGCAAGGAGAAGGTAATTGACGTGGCAGGGGAAAGTGGGACCGACTGCATCACAAATCGTAGATCTTAGGTTTTTGTTATAAGAAACGAGGGTTAAAATCTAAAACTTGCGAAGTGCGGGGAGAGGGACCCAACTACATTGCAATCGCAAGTCAAAAATATTCTGCGGTAAGGTAAGGTTTTATGAAGTTTTATATGATATGTGATATGTATTGCAAACGATTGTGAAGTGGGGGGCGGAGCTGCTGTGGTGGGGTCAACCGCCGCATCGCAAGTTAAAACAAATACATTGTGGGCACTTCCAAACGATAAGTTGAAAAATCTGCGATGAAATATATCACAAATCAGCGATCGTAGGTTTTAAGTTTTAGTTGCGATGTGAAATGTTATAATCTGCGAAATGCGACGAGGGCCCCACTTTAATCGAAATCGGGGGATATGGAAGGGGAGGTAATTGAAAAACAATGAAAAAGGTAAAGTGGAAATCTAAAGCGGAAAGGCGGAATAAAGGTAAGGTTTTGATGATTTTTAAAGGAAAATGAAAATAAAAGGGATTTTAATGCGATGATGTGGAAGTATGGAAATATATGAGTGGGGAATGAAATGTAAAATAAAGGGATATGAATGAAATGAAAGTATGTCGGGGATATATAACTATGGTTTAAAACTTTGGGATATGAGTTAATAATGAGGATTTAAACCATACAAATAACTTTTTCCATAGACGCATTAGACTAGCAGCCAATCAAAACCTTTAAAATAGAATGAAGCTTTTATTTTTCTTTCTTGCTTCCCTAACATTTTACTTTTCCTTATTTATTTAGAGCATCTACCACCTAACATTTATTTTGCCTTCTTTATTTAGGGCATCTAACATCTAACATCTTATTGACATGGATGCCTATAAAAATAATAATTTTCCTAACATTTTTAACTTTTTTATTCTTTTGCATCCATATCCTACCTTAACATTTTGAAAAGTGTTTAACTACTTGTGCTAACTTATAAAAGAAAATGATGTTACAACACTTCTTTTGGTTCAGATTAAACTATTGAACCAATGTTTATTTTCTATCTAACTAATTAATCTGTCAATATTAAACAGTTTGACAAATTATTTTTCACTACCTATTAACAAGCAATTTAAACCTAATTCAATCATGCTTAAACTATATAATTGAATTTTATTTAACTATTGTGGCATTTTAAACAAGATGCACACAATTTATTTTCAGAAGTAAGCTAAACTAAGAGTAGTGGCATTTGGATGTGCAACACCTTCAGTATTTATTGTTTTTCTTCTTTTTGATGGGGTTCACATCTTATATTTTTTATTTCTGACATATACCCTCTTTTGATTTTTTATGTTATCTCCATTTTATTTATTTATTTTGAAAATTATTTGCAGATTGGAAATAATTTTATAAAACAAATTTGACGGATAGAATAAACTCAGTCACCTTGAGATCCTATGAAATATAGGACCCTA
Source organism: Pinus albicaulis (assembly GCA_034641835.2). Lineage (NCBI taxonomy): Eukaryota > Viridiplantae > Streptophyta > Pinopsida > Pinales > Pinaceae > Pinus > Pinus albicaulis. Next base: position 1,540,689,854 of record CM076584.1, read on the forward strand.
ACGTGGATGGCACTTCCATGCATTGATGTGTCCAGAATCTTGTGATCAGTAGCCTTATCCTTCTGTATATATGAGCAATCTGTAATCTTATTCATTTTCTGCTTCAAATATTAAGATGGTCTGTTGACCATGGCTTAAGGCCTTCTCTATGGGCTTCAACCTTAATCAACAAAACATCCAATCCAATCAATGTCTAATATCATATTTACAATTATGTAAAAATAATCTTTAGACTAAGAGAAATAATGCTTCAACATCCTGCCATTTACATGACCACTAGGTAACTCCGTGTTGAGTCTCAAAAATGTTCTCCATATTCATACATATTTCCATTATGTCATAACCATTTAGCTCTTATTTCATAGCCATTTAACCGAAAACCCTACATCAAGTAACCATTTTCATAAATATATGGGTTAGGATCCTTGTTTTCCAAAGTTATTTATTTTATGTATTTTAAGTGAATTTATGATTAGAAACTAGAAAATTAACATAGTTTCATATATCTATATATGTGTTATGAGTTTGTGACATGTGTAGGTCAAAAGGAGACTTCTAGAAGACCCTTATGTGGCACTCTAAAGCCAAATTCGAATTTGGTTGGAGAAGATTATGGGATCAAGAGGATATGTGTCTCACTTCCTTGTTGTATTGAAACTCTAAGAGGATATGTGTCTCATTCCTCAAATTGTGTTGAAACTCTAGAAAGACATGTGTCTTATCATTTCCTATTTTGATTGTAACTCTAGAGATGGAGGGAGAGATTCATGGACTCCCATTAATGAGATGACTCCTCATATTTTGTATATATAGGAGAAGCTTTCTCCTATCATAAGTAATGAGGAAGTAATGAGGAAGTAGATTTGTAACTAAGTTCAAGATGGAATGGGATGTAGATTTGTGAGTTCTTTTTAATAGAGAAATTCAGTTCTTTGATGCTGTTTTGATTACAATTTCAAGGAGCTAAGGACTTCACCAAATTGGTAGCAGAGGGCCCCTGCTATCCAAGGAGGCTTTTACATGTTTTCTAGATAAGTTGCTTTCAATTCTATTTTGTCATATTTCCTTACTTAGATTGCTTTCTGAAATCATAGCTTTTAGCATAATTTTTCATGGCAGCCCGGGCATTTGCATATCTTTTGACTAATGACATGGAATCAATATTGTTCTGCTGCTAATTTACTTTTTGTTTAATTCCAGCACTGCTTTGTTTATTTCAATCTTGCACATTTGTTTCAGTAGTTAGATTTAGATATATTAAATTTCTCATGTCATTTTCAGTTACCTCCGAAAGCCACAGCTGGACTGATGGTGAGGGATTGAAGTATGAGTGTGTAGTTTGATATTAGTTTACTTTCTGCAAGTTAGAAATATTAAATTGCTCATGTCATTTTCAGTTACCTCCGAAAGCCATAGCTGGACTAATGGCGAGGGATTGAAGTATGAGTGTGTAGTTTGATATTAGTTTACTTTTCTACAAGTTAGATATATTAAATTGCCCATGTCATTTTCAGTTACCTCCGAAAGCCATAGCTGGACTAATGGTGAGGGATTGAAGTATGAGTGTGTAGTTTGATATTAGTTTCTTTTTCTGCAAATTAGATATCAGATTGCTCAAGTTGTTTATGATTATCTCCGAAAGCCATAGCTAGACTAATGGTGAGGGGTCAGAATATGAGTTGATGTAATTTGATTTTAGTTTTACTTTACTTGCAATCTTTTCTTTGAGTACAGTTTCTTTTGTGTTTAGACAACATCAAGGATAATGGTTTTCATGATCAATAGTTCATTGTTTGTTTAATTAGAATAGTGACACATTTTCATTTCCTTTCAATTTTGTCATTGTATGTTTCAAAATCCTTTTGAAGTTTGAAATTTGGTAAATCATTATAAAGGACATCATTGCCTTGAATATTCATAACCATACTTGTCTTTTAGAATTTCCATCTCACATTAGGAAACCAACCAAGATCAATAAAAATCCAAAAACGACAAAAAGTAAGAGATAGGTTATCTTGCACATATAGTGCGCCACACTTCGTCAACTTACGAATCCCTGGTTGATAATTTATGTTAGCAATTTAGGACACACTAAATTGACCAAACATTTTAGCGCCGTTGCCGGGGAAGTGTAACTAGGTAGCCTTATTTCTTACATCTAAAAAAAATTAATAATTCTTGAGTATGCTCTCCTCCTGCACTTTGTGTGATCTGGAGGATCAGAAAAGAGATTGTTATGTAAAAAAAAAAATTAATAATTCTTGAGTATGCTCTCCTCCTGCACTTTGTGTGATCTGGAGGATCAGAAAAAGAAAAAAAAAAAGGAGACAAAATAAAACTTCATCATTTCAATTGATTCAACAATTTAAAAAAAAAAAATTGTTTTCATGAAAAACTTTGATTTCAATAAAATTGTTTTGTTTAATGAATATATATGTGTATTTTTAAATTTTTGAAAATATAACATACATAATTTTATTAAACAAATCAATTAAAAAAAAAAAAATTAAATTGTTTTGTTACTAAGATATATATGTATATTTTTATTTTTGAAAATATATATATAATTTTAATAACAAATCATTTAAAAAAAAAAATTCAATAAATTGTTTTGTTTAGTAAATTACATATGTATATTTTTAATTTTTCAAAATTTAACATGTGTAATTTTATTAACAAAACAAATAAATAAATTAAAAAAAAAAATCATTTTGCTTAGTAAAATATATATGTGTATTTTTAATTTTTAAAAATATAACATATAGTTTTATTAACAAAAACAAATTAAAAAAAAAAAATTGAAAAACAAAAACAAAACAAATCAATAAACAAAGCCATAGGTAACTCCATGGATTTCATTTGCGTGCATATCAGCGGCGCTGCTTCGTACTGCATTCAGAAATTGGTCAGTCAAGTGAATCTAGCACCCGTGCCCTTGCAGAAAGAAACTCTGAAAGAAAGACAGAAAAGTGAAAATTAAAAAAAAAAATATGACAAAAGAATGAGTGCATTGCGTTTGCCTTTCACCCAAAGTGTTCTTCAGCAATCATTCTTCAAATGCAGATGTTAAAGAAACATATGAAAACACAGATGGCAGCCAAGAACTAGGAGCTGGTGGCACACTGAGTGATAGGATGGATAGTGAGATTAGAGCAGAGCCTTATCATGATGTTATTGCATCGGATGTTTTAAAGTAGTTTCCACATAACCTTTCTTCAAGAGAGGAACTTTCAACAGCGTCTAAATTTTCTAGATCTCAAAGTTCTCGCTTAGAGAAGAAGCCAGATGTTTCTTCTGGTTCAGCTCCACCACCTGCATCCCCAGGTTTCGGAAATCAAACAAAGCTGCTCCTAGGAGGTACTGCAGTTCTTGCTGTGATTGCTGTTCTTGTAAGTCTCCCCAGCATTAGAAGCAAAATAGAACATGCATCTCTACTCAATGAAACTGAGTAGAGTGATGCAAAAGGTTCTGAAGTTATTGGTAACGGTGACCTGAAACACGAGGACAGCACTCATAGCAAGAAAGATGTTATTAGTTCCAATCTCAGTCACGAAAAAGAGCAGGTTAACAAGGAAATGAAACAAAGCTTTGAATCCCATGAAACACTGAAGACAAGCTTGAGTACTCCGATCCAGAAAGGATTAAGAATCTTGTTAAAAATTATTCACAAACAGAAAAACGCAAAACAGAGAAAAACGTCAAACTTTGAAAGCACGATTTGGCCAAACGGAGATGCATTTAAAAAAAATAAAACATGGGTTTTTTCGCCAACGTGGTCAATTAGATAACCCAGAAATCGTTTTACGAAATTCGTGGCGGTCTGGGAGAATTTCTTGGTTCTTTGAAGGCCATTTTTGCCTGCCGCGTGAGGAAAAACGGTTTTCTGTTTGCACAGTGGAGAGTTTGAACGGCACTCTGCATTCATTTCAGCCATAATTCGGTTTCCTGATCTCCAGGAAGAAGAATCCAAGTTGAATACAAATTCTATCAACCTTGAGCAACGTGGATTCCATATGTTTATGATTCGTCTGAGACTGTTTGGAGATCATGTTCATTCCACTCATATCGCATTTGTTGAATTTGTAATGGCTGGAAATGCCATACTTGTATTGAACTGTAGTGGTGCAATTGTGCCCAGACTCAATGAGCATCTTATTTATCCGATTATGGAGATCACTTAGGTATCACTATATCACAAATGCGTTTCAAGATGAGACCTTAGAGTTATTGTGTTCATTTATTGAGACAGGAATATGTGCCAATAGAAATATCTTTTTATTATGTGAAAGGCGAGGATAAGCGGCATTATGTGCATACAGGTTTGGGCATGAGAATTGTTCACTTCAACTGATATTTAATCAATATGATAGTTTCCACAATTTGTTTAACGAAAAAAAAAAAAAAAAAAACAAAAATTAAATTTGTTTTGTTTACTAAAATATGTATGTATATTTTTAAATTTTTGAAAAAATATATATAATTTTATTAACAAATCATTTAAAAAAAAAAAAAAAATTTACATTTTTCTTTTTCAATTTTGTTATTTGAAAAAAAATAAAAAATTTCAATAATTTTGAATCAATGAAATGAATAAGTTATTTGCTCGTTTTTCTGAAGGTATTGATTAATTTTGGACTGATGATGAAAGATGAATGGCTAACTTTTTATTCAAGATTTTTAGCTACAGAAACCGTCGACATTCTGCAGCTAAAGTCCAATTCCGCAGCTGTTCTCCAATTCCGCAGCTGAAAAACTTCATTGTTCAAATCAGCCTAACTTTCTCATACAAAATCAGATTTTGATGATTCAAGTATCGTTGGAAAGGTCTCAACAAGATCTACACAATGAGAAATCCATCATTAGAGTTTGAAATGTTAAATAATGAAATAAATTTTTGAAAAGAAGCTACATTCAACTTGAGGCACTAATTCCAAAACAGGTATAAATTCTTTTGATTTTTCCTTTGAGAACTTGTTTCATTAATACAAATTCTTAGTTTGTGTGTAAATATCATAACTAGAGAGATTGATCACCTCTCTCCTTTGATAATCTTACATTCCATTGCAGAAGAAGTATTAGTTTTTTTTGTAGGTTCCAGGAGGAAGGACAAATGACTACAAGAGAATGGTGTCTCTCGAAGAGACCAATTTGTTTCATAAGAGGATGATCAACAACAAAGAGGAAATATGCTGATGCAAAATCAGATCCAAGCACTTGAAAAACTTTCAGATACTATTGTCTCCATCATATCCATACCTCATAATAAACCATTCACCTCATTTCACTTCATATTTTCCATTTACATTCACATCCACTTTCCATTTCTTTTTGTCCATTCATAACCCACAAATAAAAGCAAGAGGCTCATTCACATGCTTATTGCCCATTGATATTTCTACTTTCCATTGCCATCTTCCATTTTCATCTTCCATTTCTTGTCATTTTCATTCCGCAAATAAGCCCTGCTTCAATGCAAATTATTGAGTCCATAGTCCTTTGAGTCTAAGTTCTTTGTAAAAACACCTTGAGGCTTGCATGCCTTAATGGCAAGTTCTCATCCTGACAAACAATGGGAATACATTAATGTCTCTTGTTCGTCAGATCTTCTAGGTGACTCGACATCAGCAAAATCATTCGTACCTAGCAAGATGTGTTTGGGCATCTTGACTCTCATTGTCATCAATGGTGAGAGTTCTCGTATTGACTAGTGGCATCCATTAATGGCCACTAAGTCAACAATTTCCTACTATGTTCGACATCGGAACATCTTTTCACATAGTAGGAATTGTGCCAATGAGTTTTGAAGACATGAAGACTATTATTTTCAGCATTTTGGAGCAGATTCAGCAAGTTTTAGTAGAAGCAATAAAAAGTCATCTTATCTTTTTATCCATGACTCCTCTTGTTCAGCCACTTGAAGAAGAATATGATCAGAATTTTGCAGCCACCACACATACACAACTCATCCACATTTAAGGTAAGTGAAGGTATGTTGTTTTCTAATTTTTAGTCATGTAATTCATTAGAATGCTAAAATTGTAACTTTGGAAAAATTCCTCACTCTCTTTTTCACATTGTCATATCTTTAGTTGGGGGGAAGGGACATCATTTCATATCCACATGTCATATACTATCACACATTTTCATTTCATTTCCATACACACATACTTCCCAACCAACTATTGTTGCAACATGATCCAAAAGATTATATGCCTTGCAAATGATCAATTCATTGATGAAGTAATTGATTCTAAATGTTTTCATGAACTTTGATGCAACAAAGAAAATAAAGCATTGTTACACAAGAACCAATGCTTCAAAAAAAAATAAAAAAAAATGAAAATGGTTGTCACACAAGAACCAACCATTGAAAGAAAAAAAAAAAAATGTTGCAATCAAATGTATTATACTTTGCCAAAAAGGAAAAAATCAAGAAGCAAAGTTTGGAATGAATCTATATGAGTCAAAACTCATAAAAAATCAACTCATGGACAAATGAATCATTGCAATGGTTGCATGAGGACATGCAACAACTTCAGTTGGGGGGTATGTTGAGTCTCAAAAATGTTCTCCATATTCATACATATTTCCATTATGTCATAACCATTTAGCTCTTATTTCATAGCCATTTAACCTAAAACCCTACATCAAGTAACCATTTTCATAAATATATGGGTTAGGATCCTTGTTTTTCAATGTTATTTATTTTATGTATTTTAAGTGAATTTATGATTAGAAACTAGAAAATTAACATAGTTTCATATATCTATATATGTGTTGTGAGTTTTGTGACATGTGTAGGTCAAAAGGAGACTTCTAGAAGACCCTTATGTGGCACTCTAAGGCCAAATTCGAATTTGGTTGGAGAAGATTATGGGATCAATAGGATATGTGTCTCACTTCCTTGTTGTATTGAAACTCTAAGAGGATATGTGTCTCATTCCTCAAGTTGTGTTAAAACTCTAGAAAGACATGTGTCTTATCATTTCCTATTTTGATTGTAACTCTAGAGATGGAGGGAGAGATTCATGGACTCCCATTAATGAGATGTCTCCTCATATTTTGTATAAATGGGAGAAGCTTTCTCCTATCATAGGTAATGAGGAAGTAATGAAAAAGTAGTAGAGAAGTCTTTTGTAACAAAGTTCAAGATGGAATGGGATGTAAATTTGTGAGTTCTTTTTAATAGAGAAATTCAGTTCTTTGATGCTGTTTTGATTACAACTTCAAGGAGCTAAGGACTACACCAAATTGGTAGCAGAGGGCCCCTGCTATCCAAGGAGGCTTTTACATGTTTTTTAGATAAGTTGCTTTCAATTCTGTTTTGTCATATTTCCTTACTTAGATTGCTTTCTGAAATCATAGCTTTTAGCATAATTTTTAGCTTTCAGATTACAGTAGGCAGCCCGGGCATTTGCACATAGTTTTATAATGACTAATGACATGGAATCAATATTGTTCTGCTGCTAATTTATTTTTCTTAGTTTTTGTTTAATTCCAGTACTGCTTTGTTTATTTCAGTCTTGCACATTTGCTTCAGTAGTTAGATTTAGATATATTAAATTGCTCATGTCATTTTTAGTTACCTCCGAAAGCCATAGCTGGACTAATGGTGAGGGATTGAAGTATGAGTGTGTAGTTTGATATTAGTTTACTTTTCTGCAAGTTAGATATATTAAATTGCTCATGTCATTTTCAGTTACCTCCGAAAGCCATAGCTGGACTAATGGCGAGGGATTAAAGTATGAGTGTGTAGTTTGATATTAGTTTACTTTTCTGCAAGTTAGATATATTAAATTGCTCATGTCATTTTCAGTTACCTCCGAAAGCCATAGCTGGACTAATGGTGAGGGATTGAAGTATGAGTGTGTAGTTTGATATTAATTTCTTTTTCTGCAAATTAGATATCAGATTGCTCAAGTTGTTTATGATTACCTCCAAAAGCCATAGCTAGACTAATGGTGAGGGGTCAGAATATGAGTTGATGTAATTTGATTTTAGTTTTACTTTACTTGCAATCTTTTCTTTGAGTACAGTTTCTTTTGTGTTTAGACAGCAACAAGGATAATGGTTTTCATGATCAATAGTTTATTGTTTGTTTAATTAGAATAGTGACACATTTTCATTTCCTTTTAATTTTGTCATTGTATGTTTTAAAATCCTTTTGAAGTTTGAAGTTTGGCAAATCATTATAAAGGACATCATTGCCTTGAATATTCATAACCATACTTGTCTTTTAGAATTTCCATCTCACATTAGGAAACCAACCAAGATCAATAAAAATCCAAAAACGACAAAAATTAAGAGATAGGTTATCTTGCACATATAGTGCGCCACACTTCGTCAGCTTACGAATCCCTGGTTGATAATTTATGTTAGCAATTTAGGACACACTAAATTGACCAAACACTCTGTTCCATCTATATCTATGAGAAAAAATGCATTGTCACCTCTAAAAGCATTTATAATATATGTTCCCATCCATAGATTATCAAACTTGTTATGCTTCCCTTTATCTTCTCTCATTGCATCCCATTTTAAAACTTTGTCACCAATAGCAAAATCAACTGCCTTGGTCCTTTTGTCAAATATTTTCTTGATATTTTCCTGGATGAGTTGTGTTCTGTTATACACCTCTTCTCTTATTTGTTGTAGCTGAATGGTTTGATGGATCCTTTTGAGTGCATCATTTGGTTCCGCTTGTAACTCTTGCATTATCTTCATCACTGACTGTGCTAGAGAAGATGGAAAAACAACATCCATGCCATAGACAAGTTGGTATGGTGACATACCAATGGAATTCTTGGTAGTAAGCCTATCAGCCCAAAGTGCATTGACTAACTTATTATGCCAAGACTTTTTATTTTGTTCTAATAACTTCTTGATGAGGTTTACTAGACTCTTATTGGTTGATTTAGCCAGACCATTACCTTTTGGATAATAGGTTGTTGAATGTCCTAAAGAAATATGATATTTATTACAGAATTCAATCATCTTTTTGGATTTAAAATCTGCTGCATTGTCACTAATGATTTTACTTGGCCAACCAAATTTGGACATGATATTGGTCTCAAGGAACTTGGTAATAGCAACATTAGTGGAATTTATGGAAGGGATGGCTTCTATCTAGTTAGTGAAGTAATTTGTAGCTGTTAAAATCCACTTGTGTTGGGCAGAGGAAGGAGGATGGATTTCACCTATGAAATCCAAACCCCATTGTTGGAATGAGCTTTCAACAGAAATGGATTTGAGAGGCAAGGGTAGGATTTTATTTTTACCTTAAAAAATTTGACACTTGTGGTAGGTTTTGATTTTTTTGTGAACATAAAAAAAAAGGGTGGGCCAGTAAAAACCAGCCCTGAGAATTTTAATAGTAGTAGTCCTCCAATACAGGTGACCACCACAGTCTCCTTCATAAAAATCATGTATAATCTTATCTGCATCATTCTTCAATAAAAATTTGAGTAACAGGCCACTAGAATCGTTCCAATAAAGGACATTATCAATGATGCAAAATATTACTTCCTTTAATTTCATAAATCTAGCTTTAGTTTTTGTAAGACCACGAGGAGCATTTAAATTGAACAATACGTAAAGCAGGTCTGCATACCACGGATAATTTAAAAATTATTCATTTATTTGTGGAATCGCCTGCTCCTCTTGATCATCCAAAGTTGCCACCAAGTTTATGTCCATAGCTTGAAAATTGGACTCAGCCATAAGTTGGGCAAGTCCTTGTCCTTTAATCAGTTTGGTAGGTTTTATTTCCAGATCATACTCTAAAATAACTGCAATCCATTTTCCTCTTTTTCCATCTGGTCCATTCTGCATTAAGATATCCTTTACCACAGAGTTAGGTACATAAGAAATTACATGTGAATGCAAAATGTAAATTCTAGAGTCTTTAATTGCTTTGACTAGTGCAAAGGCATGTTTTTCCATGATGTTGTACTTGAGATAAGCATCTATTAAAGCTTTTCTAAAGAAGGCTATTGGCTGCTCAAATCCTTAATTATTTTTCTGCAGTAAAATAGTTGCAACAGTGTGCTCAGAAGCAAAATAAAAGATTATAAAATCTTTAGTAAAATATGGACTAATTAACACTAGTGCTTTAGCTAATGCATGTTTTACCATATCAAAATATTGCCTAGCCTCTATGCTCCATTTGATTTCAGAATCTTTCTTGAGCATATTGGTTATGTTTCTAAGAAGTTCAACAAGGTTAGGGATAAATATTCTCAGAAAAATTATTTTGCCTATGAAGGATTGAAGTTCTTTAATTTTTCTTGGGGGACTAATCTTCAGGATTGCTTCAATTCTCTTAGGGTCAATTCTAACTCCATATTTTGATATGATATTTCCTAACAGTTTTCCTTCTTCCATGCCAAATAGTGTTTTCTTAGGATTTAAAGATATGCCAAATTTCCTGCATTTCTCAAAGACTCGTTTCAAATGTCTCAAGTGTTCTTCGTCATATTTTGAATACACAGTTATACCATCCAAATAGATTACAATAAAGAGACCAATCTCTTCTGAAAAAGCAATGTCCATCACTCTTTGGAAGGTGGCCCCAACATTCATCAATCCAAAAGGCATTTTCACATACATGAAAGTGCCCCATGGAGTGGTAAAAGTTGTTTTATCTTGATCTTCTGGATCAACCAAGACTTGGTTGTAGCCAGAGAAACCATCTAGTAATGATATCCTACTTGATCTTATCACCTTTTGTAAGATATGGTCCATTTTGGGTAAGCGATAGTTATCTTTCAGAGAAACCTTATTCAGATTTCTGAAATCAATGCACAACCTGATTTCTCCAGTTTTCTTTCTGGTTGATACTATGTTTGACACCCATTTGGAATATATGAGAGGGACAATTATTTTAGCATCATACATTCGTTTAACTTCTTTCTCAACTAAAGGTAACAAAACTAGATTTATCCTCTAAAGATTCTGTTTGAAAGGCTTTTGTTCTTCTTTAATTGGAATTTTTTGTTGTATGATACTAGAATCATAAACTTTCAGGTCCTCATAATTCCAAGCGAAAAGATCAATGTATTCTTTGAATAGGGCTATATATCTCTGTTTGGTAATAAGAGGTAATGTTTTTGACAGTTTAATCATCTTTGGGTTTTATTCAGTACCTATGTTGCATTCCTCAACTTTTGCTCCTATGTGTTCAATTTTAGGCTTCTTTGTTACATCATTGAAGTCAAAAAGGTCTTCTAATGGAGCCAATTCCCGGGGAAAAATGTTATCTTTTAGTTGAAGCATTTCAAAATCTTCTTTTTCAGGATCTATTTCACGAATTTCTAATTTAGGCACACTTTTATCTGAAGGATTATTGACATCTAATCTATCATACTAGTTTACCAAAGGATTATTTACATCTATTTGATTTTCTACACGATCTTCTGGTTTTATTTGATCATGTTCTTGACTATCCAAATCTAACTGTGTTTCCTCAAACTCGTCTTTTGACAGTAAGAAATTTTCAATCTGTTTGTCATTTCCAAAAACCTTATAGTATCGCATGTTTTCTGGTATTGTAGGGCGATGTTTTATTTCAATTGTGTGTGGTTTGTTCGGGTGAGGTATTTTGCAAGTGCTTGCAGATAATATAGCAAGACTATTAGCTATGACATTTTGAGTTCTTGGAATTACTGCTAGGTCATATTCCACAAAAGTATCTAAAAAATTCTGTATTGCATTTCTATAGGCTCTTAATCTAGGCTATTTAGCAACATATTCTCCTTTTACTTGTTTGATGATTAATTTTGAATCTCCCTCCACAACAATTCTTTTGGCACCTAATTTCTTAAGTAATTGTAGACCTAACATCAGAGCTTCATATTCAACAATATTTTTGGTGCACTGAAAATTAAGTTTATAGGAATACCCTTCACAATAATTATTAGATGGATTAGATAACCAGATTCCTGCTCTAGAGCCTTCTTTACTACAGGCTCCATCAAAGCTCATATTCCAGAATAGTTATGGAGGAGGATTTAATTGGTCGAGTTGAACTGGGTTTTCATCAGTGCTATTTCCAAATTGTGCTTCAATTTCAGTATCGTTTAATAATATGAATGAATCCAAATAAGTGTGAACAGAATATAGAGAGTAATTATGAGGGTTTTCAACCTTCTCTACTTACCAAAAACTAGTATTGTGGCATAGGTCATATCTAGTTGAAGGGTTCATTGTAACTTTACTCCCCAAGAACGTGATAAAAGCGTGCCATATTTAGGAGGAACGTCTGCTACGACAATGTCCATAACTAGGCTTTTGGATGGGATTTGAGACAAAGTTAAACACAGGTCTTTAATGAGACCTAAACACTTCACTTTACTTGAATCAAATGAGTATAGATCTTTGTAAGGCCTAAAGATGTCAAGAGCTAACTTTTCCATTACGGCTTTGGGCATTAAGTTGTGTGAAGCACCTGAATCCAACATAGCATTATGTAGGATTTTATAATGTATGTTTAAGCTAACATAGAAAGGAGGGACTGCTCCTTCTTGCAACTTACCATCTACTTCTGGACCAAACAACAATTTAGGTTGATCATCATTAAGGTTGAGAGTGTCAGTAGTTTTCCCTATCTTCAGTACTTCCATTACTTGAGTTTTGTATGTTTGTTTTTTCATTAGCTCTGTCAAAGGGATGGGAATTTTGACTTTAGCTAGTTCGTTTTCAAGATTAAATGATGATTGAATCTTTACAACATTGGAAATGTTAGGTACATAGACAATTTCTTTAGATTAAGTAGGGTTTGCTGACTGGTGGTTGGAACATCAGTTTGAGTTGGTTTAGAAAAAAAATCAACTGTCTTTTTAGTAGAAACCTCTGAAGGTTTCTTCCTAGGAGTTTCACCAGATTTCTTAGAAGACTTTTCTACTGTTTTCTTGGGGTCTGAATTAGAGGTAGTTTTGGGAGTTTGATCAGTGTTCTTCTTAGTATTATTGTAAGAATTTTTTCTACTCCTAAGGTTATATTGTTTGTGAACATCCATAAATACGTTCTCAAATCCCTGTTTGTATTCTTCAGATTCTTCTGACTCAAGCTCTGTTTGGGCTAATGAAAATAGCTATTGGTCTTCTTCTGTGAGAAAAATAGTATCATTATTTTGTAAACCAAAAAAAATTATTTGGTTGTCTTCTTCCTCTTTAGGGATCTCTTCATCAACATAATTGTCCTGAAAAGGGGTTCTAATTTGTTGGTGAGGTCCCCTTTGTTTAATCTGTGGTTGATTTCTGATATTGTTTTGATTGCGATTTTGGGGAGTGTTTTGATTTTCCCTAGGGATGTTTCTATCAATCACCATTCGTTCCATTTCTCTCATTAAAGAATCTATCTTGTCCATCAGTGCTAGAGGTTGATGCTTCTTCTTTTATGGTAACTCACTTCTCAACTCTCATCCTAGCTCTTTTGGCCAACAAATTGGCCTCTACACTAACTGCTATGGCCTGCATTTCCTCTAAGGTGCCAGGATTCCTCTCTCTTAAATGATAAGCTATGTCTGTTTCAAAACTATCTGGAAACTTAATTAGCACTATTCCTTCGAGTGGTTTTATGCGAGCAGGAATAGCATTATAAATATAATTGAATCTAGCACAATAATCCTGCACACTCTCTCTAGTTTCTCTTTTGATGTTTTCATATTCTGAGAGAATTTGGAGGGGGTTCTTTTTAACTTTCCATTTATCTAGAAACTGACGTTGTAGGACTGCTATATCATTGATGGAAGCAGTTGGTAAAGCTCTAAACCATTTCCTAACATCACCTCCAAGGGTTTGAAAAAATAACCTCATCATAACATCATCAACATCAATCTCATAGCAATCAAAGAAATCATTCATTATGTCTACATGTTGCTGAGCATTAATGGGTTGGGTGTTATCAAACTGGGGTATTTTGGATTGATAATCTTGGGGCATTGTTATAGCATCATTTTTCACCTTCATATGATTCATGATTGCTTTTATGGCTTTGGGCACCCATTCCTACAGACTTGAACAAAATTCACTAAAAAACAATGTTAAAATTCCCATACACGGGTATGCCCAGACTTTTCCGCATGTATACGCAAGTCCACATGTACTTTCCCGCGTATGCCATTAAAATCATTAAAAAATATATAAAAAATCCCTATTTTCGAGTTGGGTTGATGGTTACTCTGGTAGTTTAACCACCCCAGCACGTGGCCAACTGTTTCCAACTGATTGAAACTACTTTGAGGGAGTATAAAAGCCCCTCATGTGCATGGCCTAAGGGAGAGAGAAATTTTACAGACATTATACTCTGTTGGAATCCCAGTTCAAGTCTGAATCCTCGTGCCTCCTGCACTTTCCCAGATTTATAACAGGAAACCCTTGTTTCCTGGAGATGTTCATCCATTTATATGCCATCTCGAGTGCACAAGTCTAGAAAGGATCTTGGCGAGGCAAGGGCGGGACGAATCCGGACGACGGTCTGCTCGAAGATCATGGAAGGATTCAGGTGATCTCTCCACTCTTTACTTCTGTACATGTTGTTCGTAATAATGAAGAACCATCTTGTTCCTGAACCTACATGTTGATATCTATTTGTATATGTGAAAAGATTATCATTTAAACATTTATTATGGTTTATATAATGTTTCACATGGATTACACTAATGTTTAGAAGAAGTATATGCTGTACAACTAGGTTTCCATGCACGTTCTTTCTTGTTTTCCAGGTTGAAGGAGGAAGAAGGGTTGCTGGGGGTTTGGACCCCGCGGGATCTACATCGAACGTAGGACTACGGGTGAGTTCTGCTATCATTGTTATCTAGTTTTTTGCATTCAAGTATGGTTGTGTGTGAGTCCTTCTGAATAGCATGCCCTAATCTGTGGAGGTTTCGACCCAACAAACCTCTAGGGTGATTTTCCCCGAAACAGAACTGGCGACTCCGCTGGGGAAAGAAGCATTTTTTTGATTCCCCTGTTGGGTGGTTTCAGCTGTTTGATAGGTTTCCAACAGTTTTAACTTTTATTTCCAGTCCAGTTAACTCTTTCTCAGTCAGACTGAAGTCCTGGTTTCTTATCCAGGCTTGATATTTTTTAATTTTCATTATTTACCTTTGTATACGCAGGTTTGTCTGCACACAGACGCGTATACACGCATTTTTTGTTAAAGGTAGTCGCGTATACGCGAGTTTCCTTTAACACAGTCGCGTATGCACGCTTGTTTCATAACTGTCAAGTCGCGTATATCTGGGTCAATTTTGAAATTTTAGGTTTCTTGGCTTTTTGGCCTTGTCTGCCTGTGGAGGCCTATTCCTACAGTGTCTTTGTATCCTCTGGATTGTGTAGAAAGTGGTCTTTGGTCTTTTCTCTCTCTTGTTTGGTTGAAAATTAGCTTATTTGGCAAATCTTGTTTATTGTGCTTGCATTTCTGGGTCGAGTACCAAGATCTCTTTCTGGGGATTCTTGGCTGTTCTGCTTCATCAGAACAGAGAGCTTCTGCTAATTTACTCTTTCCTACCTTTGGGTCTTGCTTTGCACTTCGATTTTTGCCCATTTCTTGGTTGGTTTTCTTGAGTTCAGTTGACTAGGTCTTGCTGCAATTTTTGAAGAGTCTTTCTTGGTTCTTTGAAGTTTTTGTTTGCTGCAAGGTTGTACCATTCTTCTAGGCTGAGTGATTGAGTTTCTTGTCTTCTTGTGCTCATATAAATCTTGCTACTAGCTAGCCCTATAAGATTTGGAGCATTTTTGAAGTTTTTGCTTGAAATTCAGAGTTGTTTGGCTTGGGATTTGATAGTCTTCTTGGTCTTTTCGAGCTCATCCTTTTTATAAAACTCAAAAGCTCAAAAACATTTTGTTTTGTCATTTGCTTTTGTTTTGCATTTTTGTTTTCATTTTCTTATATCTTTAGAAGCTTTGTTGAGGTTTCTTGCCTTTGGTTTTTGACTTGATTTTGGAAAGGAATTTTTATTAGTTTCTTCCTCTTGTTTCAAGCGTTTTTGGTGTCTTTATATTAAGAGTTTCTGATTTTGGGAACTAGCTTTCTGGACAACCAAAAAGAGATAAAACTGAAGGATCTTCGGGAAATTTCTCTCTGCTTTAGTAGATTTTGCATCTTATAATTTGCATGCTCTTAGTGATTTGCATCAGGTGCACTTAAGAATTTAGTCATTTTCATAGTTTTTGTGAGTGTGGAGTTTGTTATCTGAAAAGAAAAAATAATTTTTTTTTTTTTTAGTCTCGTAGAACCTGTGTAGAAGTTTCTTTTCATCGAAAGACAATAACTACATTTGCATGTATTTTGGTTTTTATTAATTTCTTTTCTGCGTCAAAACACCACAAGTTTCATTTTCGTATCCCTTTGATTTAACATAACAGCGAATTAAAATAAGCGATATAATTTAAAAGCAACTAGCAAGTTTTTATTAAGTGTCATACACCAAGTAGCTAGGTTGTAGGGCCTTGGATTAGGAGAGTGGAGAGTTAACTCTCCAAGGCCGCTCAAACAAAACATAGAAGTTGATCAATTGAGCGAAATCCAACTCCGTTAGGTGGACCGGGAAAGCTCTCCTCCAGAGAGTCAAGCGCGAGGGGAAGTGAAGGCTGAGAAGAGAGATACCCCCTCTTTGATTTGCTGAATCTGACCTCAAGACCGTTCCGCCCGACTTCTGAGACGGATTGGTGCCCATAGTTGCCACTCTTAGGTTCCACATAGGTGACTGCGGGGGGGAATACCCGTGGTACCTGAGGCAGACGTCGTATCACTTTCAGCAGTAGTTCTGGGGGGTGCCCTTGCAAAGCTTGGGTACTTGTGCCAGCAAATGCTGTCATTAGGAGGTCGGCGTAACTGTTTCTGTTACCTTCGCTAGTAGGCCTGGGCCGTAATTATCCCAAACTACTTTCGGGAGGTCCTATATTTCGCTTTCTTGTATTTTGGTGTCCGGTCCTAATCACCCGGAGCGAAAATACCTGAAGGATGTTTGCTTGATTGTATCTCAGGGATTTCTTTTTGTAGTGAGTGCTCTTTGCTCCTAGCTTGCCTAGCTTTATATTTTTTGAGTCTAATTAAAATTTGTTAAAGTGGTTGATCAAGCACCTCGTCGATCGAGGAGAATCCGGGGGTTATCTCCCGAGAGTTCAGAGCCTTCTTCAAGAAGGCGTAGGAGTAGTTTAGCAGGTGAGTATCACCCAGTGACGTCTGACGCAGTGGAGAGAGATCCTCCACAAGGGTCTGAAGGTTTCGTAGCTGATTCTGGTGTTGGTCCCGAGAGGAGCGCTCCGCTCACCTCGCGAGTTTTATTTTCGCAGGAAGAAGAAGTTCAAATAGAGGAAGTACCTGAACCCTCTGTGTCACTTCCATCTCCTCTTCCTCCTGATTATCCGTTCGTTGTTGAATACATCAGACCTGAGTTAGAGAGACCAGAAGATCCTCTGTATTATACATACCTTTCTATGGCCACGACTGGGAACGTGGCTTCTGTTGTGAGTGCTGCAAGCATTCAGACTCCTGCTTCTGTTGAAGGAGGGGGCACTATTGCTATATCTTCGATTGCTTCTAGTGTTGCTGTGTTTGGCTCTAGTTTCACCCAAGCGCATGCTTCCCAATCTGGTCCCTTCTATTTTGGAATGCCCACTAGTGGGATTCCTTCTTTTTCCTTTTCCGTTGCTGCAGCTGGATCTACACCCATGTCTTCCATGGCTAGTGGATCAACTTCTTTTCAAGGGTTCCCCTTCGGAACTGGACACATTCCTAGTTCGAATCCTTCTTTAGGGTCCTTTCCATTTACTTCTCAGACCCAGAGTTTCAACCCTTGGTCTGGAGGTCAAAGTTCAACTACTTTTACAGGTTGGAACCCTGTATTCACTACAGCGGGGGCAGGGAATCAGTTTTACGCTGGTCACCAAGGGAATGCTTCTTTCCCTTCGTCGAGTGCTTATTAGACCTTTTCCCCTCTTTCTAATGCCTGGAACCCCTATCAGGGGCTTTCCTCTTCATTTAATACTTTAGGAGGGGGAACTGGTCCGGTCTTTGGTAACTCTGCGTTGGGAGGAGGTTCTTCTCCTTTTTCTACAAGTTCTTTTTGGCAACCTGGTGCCTCATCAAATCCAGGGTATTCTTTTCAGAATGTTGGGAATTCATCCTATCAAGGATGGAATCCTCAGGCTCCGCCTCGTTTACCTTTTCTGGCAACGTTAAACTTGCCAGATTTGTCGAAATTGACGAATGATCCGATTCGGTACAGTCCGGGGTGGCCTCCGGTCCCGACCAAAATACCTTCAGACATTCCAAAGTTTGAAGGCAAGAATGGAGAGGATCCGGCTGACCACATCACTACGTTCCATTTATGGTGTTCTTCTAACTCCCTGATCGATGATTCGATTAGGTTGAGATTGTTTCAACGCACCCTAATTGGAAACGCTGCCAAATGGTATATTGAGCTAACTGGGGGCAGTTTTGCTACATTTGGAGAACTGGCTGTTACATTTCTAAACCATTTCCAGTTGCCAGTCCGTTATGATGCCGGGACTGAACTCCTAGCTAATTTTAAACAGGATGACGCAACCCACATTTCTGACCATATTCAGGAATGGAGGAGAAGGAAGAGGCTTATTAAAGCTCATATTCCAGGAGAATTCCTTTTGGAATGGTTTCTGAAATCTCTGCAGTCAGACATTTCAAAAGATGTATCCCTCTCCGGGTTATTTTCTTAGGAGCAGGCCATTTTTAGGGCCCAGCAGTTGGAACTGATATATTCTCAGTCTGGGGTCCTTCATAAGTATTTTCCCAATGCTCCTCGCTCCAAATTAGATTTATCCAAAACTAAGCCTGGTCCTCATGGTGATGGAATTATTGGGTCGATCAATAGTGGTGCAGCCAGCCTGCTTACTCAATTGCAGCAGTTGTCTTTACAATCTGCTCCTTCTGGTCAGGCTGTGCCTGCTGAGTCATCGCCTTCCCAATCTTTGTCGATAAATGCTGTCCAAACTTCCGATCCCAAAGGAAATCAACAATCCGAAGGGAAGAAGAAGGGACGAAATAATAAGAAAAATGGCAAGAATGGGAAGGGTAATGCGAATAAAACCAACGAGCATGTTGGTGAGGGTCAAAAGGATAAAAAGAAAGTGAAGTTTCCATGCAAGCTGTGTGCTGGAGACCATCTTACACACCTTTGCCCTAAAATTCAGGATGCGCAACGCTTGTTAGCTCAGCAGGGTTCTTCTAGTTCCCAGGCTGTGTTAACAAACCCTTTTCCCCAAGGGCAACAACTAGTTGTTGGCGCGAACCAAAATCCTGGGGCTTCCTCTGGGGGCACCCAGGAAGGGGAAATTCCATCAAACATATTCATGATGAGTGCTCACGTGGATGTCGCTACGAGATCCCGTGATTATGGCGGAGAAGAGTCTTCGAAAGCTAAGGATGCTCCTGATGCTACTGAGCCGCTTCACATTACAAGGCCTACTATTGAGCCTATGCCTCGGATGCCCAAAGCATCCACTAAGCGTTCGACGATTAATCCAAACGCTAGGGCTGCCCATAACTACTCTATTGTGGAAGATCTGGCACAGAATCCTTGTGCTATGTCAGCTTTAGAGGTGCTCTAGTCTTGTCTGGCTCAGCGCAGTGCTTTGTTCACTGCCATTGGGGCTATTGATCCAAAAAATTCTCTTCTGATTACATTTGATATGACTAATTTTAAGAAGAGACTCCCCCATCATATGGCTTTTCATATTAAATCATCGTACCGGAAGTGCAATATCTTTCGAACGGTTGTTGATGAGGGTGCTTCCACGTGCGTGATGTCTCTCACATGTTGGAAGACGATTGGATCTCCCAAAGCTGTTCCATCTACCACTCTTCTGACTGCGATTGATGGTCATTCTCACAGACCCCATGGTATTGTCCCAGCTTTGCCTATCTGTGTTGGGGGAAAAACTGTGAATATAGAGGTTGAGGTAGTTGATGCAAGCTTGGACTACAACCTTCTGTTGGGGAGAAACTGGATTTATGAGATGGATGCCATTACATCCTCATTATTTCAGATTATTTGTTTCCCCCATGAAGGGAGGATTGTTACAGTGGATCAACTGGATTGTCCTCCTGTAGACCCGAATGCGTCTACTGACTCATCTGTTCCAAAGTTGGATAATACTAAGGCGCCTGTTGAGAATTTAGGGGTTGGAATGTATTCTTCCTTGATGGGTACTTTCGATATTCCTCCTCCTACGGTGCATATAAATGAAATTTCATCCTCCAAGGCTCCTCTTCGAAGAGAGTTCTTCAGAACTCATTATTTTTCGGACCCTTGGACCTTACCTTCCCCTACAACCACATTAGCGGAAGGTCAAGTGGGTGGAATGGCATTTCCAATGTCTGTAGCTGAGATTGCTTATCAGTCTATTGTTGACTCTACAGAATCCATCCCAGCTCCTCTTTCACCAGAAGAGTTGGATGGAGATGTGGCTCCGGCTTGGGCACTTAGTTCTTCTTCTGCCCAGGATTGCCTTGATACCACTCTTCCATCTAAAGAGGCCATCCTGGAAGC
Source organism: Pinus albicaulis (assembly GCA_034641835.2). NCBI lineage: Eukaryota > Viridiplantae > Streptophyta > Pinopsida > Pinales > Pinaceae > Pinus > Pinus albicaulis. Next base: position 1,540,710,387 of record CM076584.1, read on the forward strand.
TATGACTGGTATAGATAGACCGTGGGATGATTTGCATCATCGGTCTTACTTTTTACCTGATTTGAGCGAAGTTGAAACAAGTTTTCCAAGTCCTCCGTCTCCTGGTCTTGTTCGCCCAGTCCTGAGCCCTTTAGCACCAACACAGGTTTATGTTGAAGGGAACATGGCTGTGATTTCTCCTACTATCCCGGTGAACATTTCCGGGGATCCCAGTATTATTGAGAATGTCTTTATCGGAGCTGAATGTTCCCGTGAAGAGATTCAGATTTACACCGAGCTCTTTAAAGAGTATAGGGATGTATTCGCTTGGTCTTATGAGGAAATGCCTGGTATAGATCCATCTATTGTCCAGTATGAGATCAAGACTTACGAAAACGCTAAGCCTGTGAGGCAAAAAATTTGTCCGGTCAATCCTAGGAAGGCAGCAACTATCAAAGCTGAGGTTGAGAAGCTGCTTAAAGCGGGATTCATTTTCCCCGTTCCTTTGACTGAATGGGTTTCAAACCCTGTTCCCGTAGATAAAAAGCAAGGAACAATTCAAGTTTGCATTGATTTCAGAGACCTAAATAAAGCATGTCCCAAAGATAATTACCCCACACCATTTATCGATCAGATCATTGACGAGTGTGCCGGTAATGAGATTTTCTCCTTCATGGACGGTTTCTCCGGATATAATCAGATTACTATCCGTCCTGAAGATCAGCATAAGGCTGCCTTTATTTGTCCCTGGGGTACTTTTGCATACAAGAAGATGCCTTTTGGTCTTAAAAATGCTGGGGCTACGTTTCAGCGGGCCATATCATATGCCTTCCACGACATCAAAAAGATTATCGAGGCCTATTTGGATGATTTAGCTGCTCATTCTCGAAAGAGGATGGATCATCCCGCTCACCTCCGTCAAATATTTGAACGGTGTCGTTTCTATAAGATTAGGTTGAATCCGAACAAGTGCGTTTTCGCAGTTACATCCGGTCGGTTATTGGGATTCATTGTGTCTAGGGAAGGGATTAGGGTAGATCCCTTCAAGGTTGAGGCAATACTTCGGTTGCCTCCCCCGTCCTCTATCCGTCAACTTCAAAGTCTACAAGGAAAGTCTAATTTTCTTCGGAGATTTATCGTAAATTATGTTGAAGTTACCAAGGGATTTATGAGATTGTTGAAGAAGGGAGTTCCATTTCTTTGGGATGACTTCGCTCAACGCTCATTCGATGCTTTGAAAAAAGCATTGACCTCTTCTCCTTTATTGAGTCCACCTGATTATAGCAGGGATTTCCTTTTGTATCTGGCAGCAGCAGAATCTACTATTGGTATGGTTCTGGTTCAGGAGGATGATGCTCTTGCAGAGCATGTTATTTACTATCTTAGTCGAGGTTTGGTAGGACCTGAACTCCGGTATACTCCGATAGAAAAGTTAGCTTTGGCAGCTGTTCATGTTGTGCAGCGACTCCGGCATTACATTATTCTACGAAAAACTTATGTTTTGGCAGCAGCCAATCCATTTCAGTTTGTCCTCAGTAGGCGAGTGATTGGGGGCAAATACAATAGATGGATTGTGATTTTGCAGGAATTTGATCTTGAGTTTATGTCTGCCAAGTCCAAGAAATCATTGGTTTTCGCGGAATTGATCTCCGAGTTGCCTTGTGGGGAAGAAATGATCTATGATGAATCCTTCCCGGATGAACATTTGTTTCTTATCTCTCCACAGGATCCTTGGTATGGAGATATAATTGTGTATCTTCAGACTGCGAAGTTTCCCTCTACTTTTTCAAAAGATGAGCGCCGTAAGTTGCGTCACTTGGCTAAGAGTTACTTAATTATTGGTGATGCTTTATATCGTCGAGGGGTTGATTCAATCCTGAGACGCTGCTTAACTCTCGAAGAAGCAGAGGTTGTGTTGAATGATTGCCATAGTGGGGCTTGTGGTGGTCATTTATCTGGGCTTGCTACAGCCCAAAAGATCTTGCGTGCTGGGTACTTTTGGCCTTCGATTTTCAAAGATTGTATGGAGTCGGTCAAAAAGTGTCATCCGTGTCAAGTTTATACTCAAAAAATGCGCGCTCATCCAGCTCCGCTTTTTCCAGTCATTACTGTCGGTCCCTTTACAAAGTGGGGTATTGATTATACTACTTGTAACCCGCCTTCGGCTAAGGGTCACAAGTACATTATTGTAGCAGTAGACTACTTTATGAAGTGGGTCGAGGCTATGCCTACTTTTGGGAATGATGGTGAGACTGCAGCTCTTTTTCTTTTCAACCAGGCTATCACTCGTTTTGGTATTCCTAGAGAGATTGTCACTGACCATGGCAGTCATTTTCAGAATAGTATGATGGCTGAGTTGGCTCTCAAATTGGGTTTCCGGCAGGAGCATTCATCTCCATATTATCCTCAAGCCAATGGGCAAGTGGAAGCCGTGAATAAATCCTTGAAGACAATTCTTCAAAGGACAATTGATAATGCTAGATCCAACTGGCATATTATGCTATATCCTGCACTTTGGGCATACAGGACGTCAGTGAAAACTGCAACTGGCTTTACTCCGTTTCAGCTAGTGCATGGGTTGGAATCTGTATTTCCCATTGAATGTGAGATTCCTTCTCTTAAATTAGGTGTTGAACTTCTTCCTGACACTTCTAGTCTTGAAGAATGGCTCCTTCATCTGGAACATCTTGATGAGCAGCGTCGGGATGCCGCCATGATGAATGAAGCGCATAAAAACCGAGTTAAAGTTCAGTACGATAAGGCGGTCAAGCCTAGGGTTTTTTCGGAAGGTGACCTTGTTTTGGTCTATGCCCAAGAAAAAGATGCCCTGGGGGCAGGAAAGTTTAAGTCTATGTGGTATGGCCCCTTTATCGTTAAAAAAGTCCTTAAGAAAGGAGCATATACCTTGGTTTATTTTGAAGGGAACGAGTTGCCGGAGCCCAGAAATGGGCTCTATTTGAAAAAGTATTATGCCTAGGCTTCGGCCTGGCATGTTGCTTTTGTATATAGTAGTTTTGCTTTGTACATATCTGGTTTTTCGATCTTTGATGGGTTGGTGATGTTTTTGATCTGCTTTGGCAGGTTGTGTCGGATGTCATGAGTCATTTTGGTTTCGCCGATGGTGCTAGTAGAGACACCCGAAACTTAGCTTTCACGGCTTGGGTGCTTCATTATCCATCCGGTCAGCTGTTAGTATCAAAAGGGGTCTGCATTGGTCCTGCTTCCAATAACATAGCAGAATACACTGCAGTTGTTTATCTACTCTCGGAGGCAATATCCTTGGGTGTTGATTCGTTGGTAGTTTTCTTGGACTCTCAGCTGGTGGTGTCGCAGTTGAACAATACTTATCGGGTTCGAGATCCATTTTTACTCCGGTTGTTCTTGAGGGTACGTATGTTACAAAGATCATTTCAATTTTTAACTTTCATTCATATTCCTCGAGTTGACAATTGGTTGGCAGATTCATTAGCTAATCAAGCAATTGATTGGCACATTAATCATTCCATACAATAAAATTTAATCATCAAAAACATCATACATTTTTGATACATTTGTTACATCACATCAAACATCGCTGTATATATATCATCAGAGTGTTCAAAACTATACAAAAATTTGGATCCATAAGTCATACACAAATTTGGGCTTATTCCCGATCATGTTCAGTCTCAAAAAATATACAGTCATCTGATACATCATATCTATCTACTCCTGAGGTCCCTGCCCAGAAGTTGTGTTCCTATAGAACACGATCGCAGTGGCTACACGGCAGAATAACCGTACCCAGTCACGGGGTACTCCTACCACCTGTCTCTGGATGGCTTCAGGCAGATCTTCCACTGCAGCCATAGGTACTTGGCGGGTTAATCCCTCCAAGTTCCTCTGTACAGCTTGGAGGGTTATGTCTGGATCTACTGTATCCGCTTCGCCCCTGCGACGCTTATGTCATGGGCATCCCTCAGGTCGAACTGGTCCAATATCTGTTTCATGATCATTTTAAATTGTAAGACATTTTGAATCCAATCAAAAACATGTTTGTTTTTCACATTTTTTCATACATATTGAAAAAATCCAAAAAATTATATAAGTCAAAAATTGTAAACTTACCAACTGTACCCCATGCTGCGCCTGGTGGCAGGACAAGATCTGGATCGCCACGAAAGTCCATCCCAGCATAGGGAGAGTCGTCCACAACGATGATTTGTTCTCTCCACCATTGGAAGAACTCATCATCCCAAGTGGTTCGGGGAACTTCACTTCCCCCCAATCTCTTTATCATGTCTGCCCAGTGGGCAATTCTTGGGTCTCTCGGGCTGCTGATGGTAGAGATCACTCTGGGTCTTAGTGCTGGAATCTTCTCAAAGAAGAATGTCATCAAAATTGTACCATATCCAAAATGTTTTGTCTTTGCCTTTCGGATTGAAGTCAATTGTTGCTTCATGTTCATCAGTAGGGCTGTGCACCAATCATATACATGAGTTAAGCATTCCACTGCTATGCTCATTTGTGTCCTAGATGCCTGGTGTAGGGAGGCAGATCCTGCCACCCTGCCAATGGTGAAAAGGAGGATTTTCATGTGAAAATCCCTTAAATCTTTGATTGCAATTTGAGTTCCAACTTTCTTGGAACCCTGTAAGCAGTACACGTGGACGTAATCTTCCACGGTGAGCCCTCCCAAAGGCTTACCGTGCAAGTCTACTGGCTCCCCCCTCCGGGAGAGTCCAGTAATAAAATATATATCTTCCACTTCGATGCGTATGGGCATCTGATCTATAATGAAACAATCTTCTTCCGGTTCCCAATAGTTCACGAGCATTTCAAGCAACCGGACATTACTCTTCATATTTGGCATTTTAAAAAACTTCAGCAATCCACAGTTTCGGAGAATATTTAGTGATGCTTGGTTCTGCATGACTTCTTGATCAATAGCACTGTGTTCACGCTCTCTCCATGATATGGTCATCCTGTCAAATTTCAATAATTCGTTCATTAGCTACGCATTTTTGATTTTGGGTTGCGCATACGCGACTTCCTTTGTGCATAGTCGCGTGTATACGCGACTTGGTCATTATAAACCCGCGTATGCGCAAACCCGTGATTTTTAGCAAGAGATTCTACGGTGAAAAATTCCTAAATTTTAAATTATGAACGGACAAAATGAATAGCAAGGATGGTTGATGAGCTTACTTGAGAAATTCGGTGGAATTTGACGGTCGGTTGCTCCTGTTTTGACGAAAGAAGCTTTTTTCTCCAGAGCACTTTTTTCCAAATCAGCAATGTAATAATGAACCAAATATGAGGTAATTTGTCTATTTATGCCCAAAAAGTTGAAAATTTTCGCAAAAATTTGTTATGCTTATTTTTTCAATCTATCTTAAGCTGCATAACCCGGATGCTTGGAAGTGCCCAGTTTGGTATGTTTCAGGTACATTTTGACGATTTTTGAGATTTTTCCGGATTTTGATCCATGACTGCTGACCCGTCATGGCAGGTATATGATCTTCACTGGCATATAGGTTAGGGAATCCACTTTCCGTTGCATTTTGCATACTAGCCTCCATTCTGATCACTTGCCATAGGGTCGATCCCATCAGGTCATGAGTATTACACCCATTTCACTCGCCGCTTATTTAATCATGACTTGGTGGTAGAGCCTTCCTTTACATGGGCTTCTTAGTTAGTTCCTCGCTATCACTTGTTGCCCATGCTGCGTTTTATGTAGGCTCGGGAGTCCTCTTTAGTCCCGCCATGACTTATGTGTTGAAACTTCATTCTTCTTCTTCCTCACTATCATTTTTCTGGCTATTACCCTAGAGGCTCCCTGGTGTCGTTAAGTTGTATTACTGCATTGCATATTGGCTACTTGTTTATCCTGGCTTTTAGCCGGCTTCATTTGGACTCAATGTTTAAGCCAACTTTTGACCTTGTCTATCTGTACAAGTTAACCATTGCATGCACTTAGCTATCGTGACTTGAAACCCTTATACCCATGGATGGAACATTCCTCTGAGTATCGCTTACCAGTTTTTGCCACCTTGCATTGAGCATAGGATCGTTCCAATCCCAGGAACTAGTGCATCTATTTCTTGATACTCGTTCTATCCATTGTACCATAGCATTCTTTTATTCTTTTTCAGGATTATTATATGAAAAAGACAAAAAAATCAAATATAACAAAAAGAGCGGGAACGAGATGTAACTTCGTGATTTTAATGGCAGTACAGTGTCGGTTTGTCGCCCTTGAACAAAGCACATATACCTATATATCTTTCCTCCATTTGGGATGGTTTTAGTTTTGACCTAGGTTCAGCCTTTACCTTGTTTCACTTGTTAGTTCTCCCCCGGTTGGTTATCTCTTCCAATCATATGGAGAGTTTGTTCTGCCTCCTGCATAACAGACTTATACAGTGTCACTTTTTACTGCCATGGTCATCACGAGTCGTGCTTTTGTTCAAGGGAAGTCTAACTTGAGTCGGCCATTCTGCGGTGTCTCTTGACTCATTATTCAGTCGGCCTTCCTGGTCTTGTCAGTATCATGTTCTATCACATCAGATGTTTTGGTCTTCTGCTCGTGCTGGTTTGAGAGGGTCCCCATTGACTTCTTGCCAGCGGGTTTGTCTCTTATCGACTACGACACATTGCTCTGAGAGCAAACCTAGAGCCGCACCTTGGGCCTATTTCCATCATTGATAGGTGACCTCGTGCTCAGCATTTGATCATCATCATGGGTCTTTGACTGAGTGGTTTCCCCTGTGTTCGACGTCAGCACACATTATCACACTTGGGATTCGTGCGGTACCTTGATTTCCATTTGACCCTATCGGTGGATTTCTCGCCTTTGTGTCAGCTTTCATTATTGGTTGGTTCAGAGGGTTTCTTCCGTGCGCTAGCTTCATCTTGTGCATGTCGGAAACGTACTTCGGTTTGGTTCCATCACTCTACTTCGTCTGATTCCTTCCAAATCTTGGCCTGCGGGTTACACTCGCGCTGGACTGATGTGGGATGCCTTAATGCCTTCCTTCCAGCAGATATTTTCCCATCGACTCCGACTCATTGCTCTGGGAATAAGGTCTAGAGTCTTTTTGTCGGTACCTTAGGGTTTGCAATCATCAGTGGCAGACTCTTCGCTATCGACAGTGGGGATTCATCATTGCCTCCTGATTGGTAGATTCTCTCAAGTGTTCGACTTCAACTCATTCATTCGCACTTGTTAGATTGTACTGGGGCACCTTGACACTCATTTTCACTATTGGTGGGTTGTCTCGCGTTGGTTAACAGTATACATCATTGATCGGTAATCCAACGATTTCTCACATGATCGACTTCAGCTCATTTATTCCCATTGTGTAGAATTGTGCCATAGTGATCGGTGAAGACCTCGGGTTGCATCAGCATTTCTCGGTCCACTTTTGACAGTCCATTCAGTTTCTGCCAGTGATGCTGTTCACCCTTATATGTTGCAGTTCTGTACAGCAGCATCTTATATGTTGGCTCCCGAGTTGCGTGATTGTACCATGAGATCTACCCTTTATGATTTGGTACTTGGAGATTCAGTTACTTATATGATCAGACATCCAGTTGCAGCATCCTTGATCAACTTTCTATATGTGATACTTGGACATTGATTCAGACTTATATTTCCGGGCCATGCTCAGATGATTCATTGTGTACTTTCAGTTCAACTATACTTGTATACATGTTGGATCTATTCAGTACTTTCTATATGATGTATTTTTGACTGAGCATGGGTATGCCCACCTCAGCATGAGTTGACTCTCTATTTTCTTTCATTGGTTTTTGGCAGGCTGAAATCTAGTGAAGTCCTCTCTTGTCCTTGCGAAGTTCTTTCTATGTGCATAATACATTTCGGCCATCATGTACCCCTTCTGACCTCATATATTAGGGGGCATCTGTTATAGCATCATTTTTCACCTTCATATGATTCATGATTGCTTTTATGGCTTTGGGCACCCATTCCTACAGACTTGAACACAATTCACTAAAAAACAATGTTAAAATTCCCATACGCGGGTATGCCCAGACTTTTCCGCGTGTATACGCGAGTCCACGTGTACTTTCCCGCGTATGCCATTAAAATCATTAAAAAATATATAAAAAATCCCTATTTTCGAGTTGGGTTGATGGTTACTTTGGTAGTTTAACCACCCCAACATGTGGCCAACTGTTTCCAACTGATTGAAACTACTTTGAGGGAGTATAAAAGCCCCTCATGTGCATGGCCTAAGGGAGAGAGAAATTTTACAGACATTATACTCTGTTGGAATCCCAGTTCAAGTCTAAATCCCCGTGCCTCCTTCACTTTCCCAGATTTATAACATGAAACCCTTGTTTCCTGGAGATGTTCATCCATTTATATGCCATCTCGAGTGCACAAGTCTAGAAAGGATCTTGGCGAGGCAAGGGCGGGACGAATCCGGACGACGGCCTGCTCGAAGATTGTGGAAGGATTCAGGTGATCTCTCCACTCTTTACTTCTGTACATGCTGTTCGTAATAATGAAGAACCATCTTGTTCCTGAACCTACGTGTTGATATCTATTTGTATATGTGAAAAGATTATCATTTAAACATTTATTATGGTTTATATAATGTTTCACATGGATTACAATAACGTTTAGAAGAAGTATATGCTGTACAACTAGGTTTCCGTGCACGTTCTTTCTTGTTTTCCAGGTTGAAGGAGGAAGAAGGGTTGCTGGGGGTTTGGACCCCGCGGGATCTACATCGAACGTAGGACTACGGGTGAGTTCTGCTATCGTTGTTATCTAGTTTTTTGCATTCAAGTATGGTTGTGTGTGAGTCCTTCTGAATAGCATGCCCTGATCTGTGGAGGTTTCGACCCAACAAACCTCTAGGGTGATTTTCCCCGAAACAGGCATAGCCCCTGGATTTTGAGGAAGAACCAATGGAGAATAATGTGTAGCCATGATTGGAGGTGGAGGGTTGATAGGTGGTGGAGGAGGTGGAAAAGTATGAACTATGCGTGAAGGAGAGAATGGATGAAGTGATGGAGATGAAGGATTTTGAGTGTTTATGAGAGGATACATAATAGAAATTTTCAGAAGAGGCTGGACTAACATATATTTGTTGACTTTTTTGGGATGCAATGGATGAAGCAACAATATTTAATGAAGACAATTCTATTGATTGTTGGAGATAGGCATATGTAACTGCTGAAGTGAAGTCTGATACCAAATCTTCGAGGATCTCAAAATCGTGGAAAATTTCTTGATCAGATTTTGTCAAAGAAGGCAGACTTTTAGGTGAATTTGGATGTAAAATAGATTGGTCAATGACTAATGTATCTGCCCAATTTAGGGATTTGCTTCTAAACAGTATTTACTCAAAATTTAAGTCAAAGTTGATATCTTGTAATGTTTCAAGCTTATTAAGAAGGGATTGTGCTCTTGGGAGAGGATTATTACTTCCTTGGCTCTCAGATGAACTGATCTGTTTGACTGATTTCTGTGAAGTATCCTTAGATATTTTTCCAATCCTTTGAGGATCATCCACTATTTTAGGAGGTTTGGGATTAGGATGGGATCTTGTATAAGGTCTCTTATAAGCCAATTTTAAAAATAAAAACACACACTATAAAATGTAACGCACACCAATCTTTTAGATTTGAATTTGGACACTATATTTACAAAGAATAAAAAAGATAGCAATCTCTATGAAATATTAATATAGTGATAATTTAAGAAAAGATTGAATTCGAAAGAAATTATCGTTGATTTCAATTATTTCCCGAGTATGGTCGCCACTATGTTAGCATTCTATATTTGCTAGAGATTGTGAGAACTAATCACATAGGCCAACATCAAACCAACTTTGGAAACTGTGATCTAGCCATGCTAGTTTAGAGAGGGCTTTCTCTATAAGATTTAACTTTGTTTGGATAATTTTTTAGGCTAGTTATGGTCGTACTTGGGTTTTGAGTTTGTTTTGGATTTTGGAAGATTGATTATATTCAATTTATTAATATCTATTGGGAAATGGAGTCAAAATATAATTGGATGGTTGCATCAACTTTTCACAGAGTAAACACAGGGAAAGGTAGGAATATTTACTGGATCTTTTCAAATTTATAAATGGATTATGACAAAAATATGAAGATATTCAGAAGAACTAAAGAGAAATTAAGAATTCTTTAGTTTGGCTTTCAGTGGAAAACATATGATTGTAAATGTGGCCAGAATAAGGTACTTAGAACTAAATCCTATTCATCACGCTTTCTGCTTTACAATTAGAATTTAGATGATTACAATGAAAGATGAAAATGAAACATAAGAAAAGAAGAAACACATCAGTAGTATTTAAGCCACAAGAATCCTATGAATGGTCTGATTATTATTGATGCTCCAGTGCTTTGGAAAAGCTTACAGTACTCAAAAATACATTAATTATTCTTATCTCAATCAATCAACATTTGATACTTCCAAAATTAAAGTATTTATACAAAAAATTACAATAATATAGTCTCTAACAAACTTGAACTTAAAACTATAACTATTACAAAATTATAGCTTCGGTGGAATGCGTTGTGCAAAGCAGATGCTGATGTAGAGGGATAGTTACGACGTGGCCGACATTTTACTGATGTGCTGGCAGATTGAATGTTGTGCTGGCAGATGAACTGTTGTATGAACGAAGTGCTGAACACCCTTTGCTGCTCGACTCGACCTTTCTATCTTTTTGCCACCCGAATCATTTTTTGTCATGATTAACCCATTTTCTGAACAAAACAACATAAAAAATCATTTACCTAGACTTGAAATCTTATAGACTTCATCTTGGAGCCGCATCGCATCCACACACTTCACAATATATATTGTTTAAGTTTTGAAGAATTTAATCAGAGATGTGATGCGAAGTGGGAGGTGACGTAGAGGGAAGGTGGGACCGGACCGCAACCCGCAGATTGCAACTTTTAAGTTTTAGTTATAAGCGTGAAGAAAAAATATAAAAGGCGCGAAGTGAGATGTGCGGGGAGAAGGTAAGTGATGTAGCAGGGGAAAGTGGGACGGACTGCATCGCAAATCACAGATCTTAGGTTTTTGTTATAAGCAGCGGGGGTTAAAATCTAAAACTTGCGAAGTGGGGGGAGAGGGACCCACCTACATTGCAATCGCAAGTCGGAAATCTTATGCGGTAAGGTAAGGTTTTATGAAGTTTCATATGATATGTGATATGTATTGAAAACAACTGTGAAGTGAGGGTCGGAGCTGTTGTGGTGGGGCCAACCGCTGCATCGCAAGTTAAAACAAATACATTGCGGGTGCTTCCAAACAGTAAGTTGAAAAATCTCCGATGCAATATATCGCAAATCAGCAATTGCAGGTTTTAAGTTTTAGTTGCCATGTGAAATGTTATAATTTGTGAAATGCGATGAGGGCCCCACTTTAATTGCAATTGGGAAATTGTTGGAAATGTTGTCATTGATGGCAAAGGAGCACAAAGGAGTAGCACCTGAACCAGCAATAAGGAAAAGTAGAAGACAGGGAACAGAGGTAGCAAAGAGGTAGCAGAGGCAGCAAAAAGAGAAGTAAGGAGCAGCATAAACCTGGGGAAGAGTTAGGGACAGAGTAATGTAGCAGAAGGCCATCAGATTGAAGATCTGGCCAGCTAGAAATTTTTGAAGTGAGCGCATGAAGAACCTGTATGGTTAAATCCGTGTTAAGGACTTGATAGATGAATGTGTGTGAACCTACGCTCTCTACGTATAATTCGAAGGTGTTTAGTCTGTATGAGAATCTGAGGAAGGTCGACTTATAGTTGATGGTTATAATACAGGGAATGATTGCTATATGCGCCTGTGTAGAATTAAATTAATTTCGTTCATGTTCTCTATTGAAAGTGTATGATACCTTGTGTTAAGGAACTATGAATAGAAGTGAGTAGTTGGTAATTGCAGTATGAACCAAGAGATTGTGTTGAGGAATTGCACATGAAAGGCGGAGGAACCTGAGCGCAACGGAATAGGGCGTTGATGAACAGAACCTTGGAAGCACAGAGTAATGGAGTCGTGCGTTATACATATGGTAGGATCGTGTTGAAATATCAGGGAACAAGGGCCACTTATAAAGGAGCGGAACACACAAAATTGCGGAACAAGGCGAGGACGGAACCCGGAGTAAGCATTGGAACCACGAGGAGGAACAGTGAACAGTAACGGTGGTTTCTGGTATTCATCGCACCACCCTTATACGGAGAGCGGTATTAGAGGAGTTGCGAGCGATTCCATAGAAAGCTCGACGCGTGTCCCTGAGCGAAATAGGAAAACCACCGTCTAAAGTGCACCATCGCACGTTATAGTTCGTACCAAGACGTCGAGCGATATTGTGATGAGCCGTTGATTTGGAAAGGGGCCATCGAACAGTGATCGCACGCTGGACTTGCCCGAAGTTTAATAAAAGAGCCCGGATCATATCGACAACGATCAACGGTGTAGATTCATTGCAGGTGGGGTTCGGAGCCAAGATTTATTATACGGTTATGTGTTTAAAATAGAGCGTTGGATTTAATATAAAGTGCGAAGGATTATAACTTTAGTCCTAAGGTTCGGAGATATATATATATATTATGAGGAAACCATGAGCATATAAGAATTTATTTATGTCAATATATATCGAATGTTGATGCGTTGGGGTTTAAGCCAAAGTCAAGGATACCATGCAACATTTCGAAACACTGGGTAGAAAAATTTACAATATATTGGTATATTATGCTGTGAGCTAATATTACAGTTGTTCTAAATCAAGAATATAAGTGCAAAGGCCCGAAAAGTTGGAGATGCATGGTTATATGCATAGAAAGAAAAAATTGGGTTAAGTACTAAATTGAGTGCAGGTAATTTTATGTGCAAGTAAATTTTAATTATTTAAATTGCCAGTCCAGAAAATGGAGTATTGAAATTGCCCAGATCGACAGTTGGATTGAGTACAAATTTGTTGTATCCATTTCATATGCACACATAAAAAGGAAGTATGAGGCCTGACAGAGGTAAACGAAATTTGTAGAGTTGAAGAGAAGTACAGCAAAGGGATTCAAAAAGTGCAGTGAACAGGTGAAATATACAGATGACAGTAAACAAAGAGAATGCAAAACAGTTTCTTAAACAGCAGTAGAAAAAGACAAAATCCAGTAAAGCCAAAGTTCAGAAGAAGAGCTAAGTGATATTGAAATGTGTAACTGAAAATGTAAATATTTTTGTTGTTTATATTGTTTGTGATGCAAAGGCAAGTATCCTAAGGAAAAGACAAAATCCCACTGTAGCATGGAAATTTGTTCATATTGATATAATTTTAAAATTGATTTGGATAAAGGAATGAGAAGATAGAAGCCAAAGAGTCATGACTGTTCACTCCAAATTCCTTGTGAAATACAAACAGTCATGTGAGAATCTCTATATATAATATCAATTTAATATGCTCAAAAAGAGGTTAGAGAGTGTAAATCTAGAGAAGGCAGAATATAGAAGTGTGAGGCAGAGAAGATTAAGAGAAGGAGAGCAGAAAGAGAAGCTACAGAACAGAGCTGATATCTGAGGTAAATCAGCAAACATTCAGTTTGATAAATTGAGGAAGTTGGGGCTTCCCTATCAAGTTGCAGCTTGATAGCCGTCAGTTGTAGCTGACTGAGGTTGAAACCTCCTGTAGGTTGGTGCCTGTAGAAAATTGAAGGGATTTGGTGCTTCCTTGCAAGTTGTAGCTTGCAGAATTGAGGTAGGAGCCTCCTGTAGGTTGGTGCCTGCAGAAAAACAGTGGTGAGAGGGAGTTGGAGCTTGCCTTTGCATCACAACAATAATAAGATGTGGTTTTCTCCGTTTATGGGTTTCCACTTATATCTGGTGTCTCTGTGCATGATGTTTATGTGTTGATTTGATTTATATCATCTGCTTAATACCTGTTGTTCTCATATTAAGTCTGTTGTTATATTATATTAATACTTGTTGTTCACATTCTAAGATTACTCACATATTAAGTTGGACATGAAATGAAGGTGTAAATAAGGTTTAATAAAATTTTTAAAAGATTATGAATGTGCTAAACTGATTCACCCCCCCCCCCTCTCAGTTTAACTAAGAGTTCAACAATTGGTATCAGAGCAGGTTCCTTTGTACAAGTCTAACAACTGAAAGGAGATCCTAGGTTCCCAAGATGGCTAGTAAAGAAGGATGCTTAACCAATAAAGCCCCTTTCTTCACTGGGGAAAATTATGATTTCTGGAAAATCAGAATGAGGACATACATAATGTCTCTAGGAATAGAAGTCTGGGCTGCTGTGGAATTAGGATATGCCCCAAAGGCAACTGATACAGAGAAAGAAACAAAACAATATTTTGTGGCTAACGCAAAAGCCATGAATGCCATCTTGAATGGATTGTGTGAAGCAGAGTTTATCAAATTAATGCACAAAGACATTGCCAAAGAAATATGGGATACTCTTGAAAACATACATGAGGGAGACAAGAAAGTAAAGACTGCCAAGCTTCAAGTCTATAGAGCCCAGTTTGAAAACTTAAAAATGAATGATGATGAAGACATTGCCAGTTTTCCTAAAAGCTGCAGAAATTATTAACAATATGAAAGCTCTTGGAGAAAAAATGCCAGAAATTATAATTGTGCAAAATATTCTAAGATCTCTTCCATCCAGGTTTAATCCAAAGGTGTCTGCAATAGAAGAAACAGATGATTGGGAGACCTTGACCATGAACCAGCTACTTGGAAATCTAACATCCTATGAAATGAGGCTCCCACAGAAGAAGCCAAGTATGAGGGAAGCAGCCTTTAAAACATAAAAGAAGAAAGAAGAAGAGAGAGACATATGCTCTTGCTCGGATGAAGAAGAGGCAAAGTTTGTCAAGAAATTGGATAGAGGCTCAGGTAAATACAAAGGTAAACTCCCCTTCAAATGCTTTAACTGTGGAAGAGTGGGACACTATGCTACTAAGTGTCCTCACCAGAAAGTGAGGAATTAGGCTCAAGAGTCAGAGAGAAATAAATCAAAGAACTGGCAGAAAGGAAAGAAGTTCAGCAGAAAATCCTTCTAAGCTCAACAAGACAGCAATACATTTGAAGATTCAGATGAATCCTCAAGTGAAGAAGGAACCTCTGAATTCTTATTGATGGCCATAGAAGAACTTGAAGGTCTCCTGCTAGAAGATGAAGAAGAAGAAGGTGAAGTCGACCTTGAGGGGGAGCTAAGAAGTGCTCTAGAAGAGATTGATAGACTCAAACTGAAATGCAGAAAACAAAAGGACATTCTCCTCAAGTATGTACGAGAAGAACAGAATTCAGAAGTCCTTAAGCAGCTAAAATTAGAGCTTGAAGAAGCCAATAAGATAGAGGACATGTTACTTAAGCAAATCAAAGAAAAAACTCAAGAACAAGAAAAGTTGGAAGAAGAAGTAGTGTGTCTCAGGAAGAAATTAGAAAATGCTCAAAGGAAAGTGGTTATAAACTCTTCTCAAACAACAAGCTCTAGTAAGTTGAATGAAATTCTGGTTGCTCAAAGATCCCCTATGATAAAGACTGGAATAGGTTATGAAGGAGAATCAAGTAAAGGAAAAGAAAAGGTTGACAGAGAGATTATTTTTGTAAAAGCAAAGAAGAATGATGAAGCAGCTCAAACAATTCCTATAAAAGAAGAAATCTGCAATAAGGAAGACAGAGATCAGAAGAAACCTCTAGTAGCAAAGAATGTAATAAATACTAAGACCCCTAAATATGTAAAATTTGGAAACCAGCAAAGGATATTCTTCCCTCCTATGAAGAATGCTACCTGTTATGCTTGCCACAGGTTGGGACACATTGATGCATATTGTCATGCAAGGAGGAGTAATTCAAACCAGCAAAACATTGAAGAGACTGCCTCAAGCAAACAAATGGAAGAGGCAACCTTACATCAGGTATGCAAATAGCTTCTATGGTTACTGCTTTTATTGTAAGGAATTTGGTCATAAAATCATTGAGTGTAGAAAGTATGGACAAAGATTGATGTTTCACACCTCAAGGAGATTTATGAATCAAAGAAATTCTGTTCATACTCATAATTCTATAAAAATTATGATCAAATGTTGTGTATGCAATCAAGTTGGACATATACCTTCCAAATGTCCTCTAAGAAGATATAGTTCATCTCCTCACAAAAGATACCAAACAAAAGGGCACTTCCAGTGGATAAAGAAGGTGAATAAATGTGACTTGGCTCTAACTGCTCAAGACCTGAAAAATTCAGTGGTATTTGGATAGTGGCTGCTCTAAACACATGACAGGAGACAAAAGCAAGTTTATAACTCTTGATGAAAAGAAATCTGGCAATGTCACTTTTGGCAATGACAAATCAGGTAAGATCAAGGGAAAAGGCTCAGTCAGCATAGACAATGGCAGAGGAAAGGCCCAAGATGTACTATTTGTAGATGGGCTGAAAGAAAATTTACTGAGTGTCAGTCAGATGTGTTAGCCTCCTATACCAATAGGTTTCATCTTTCATGATTGTCTTGATTGAATTATGGAATATGTTCAAACCTTTTTTCTTGAGCAAAGGTGTTCCATATTCTTGGAAAAAACCAAAAAATCAAAAAGTTAAAAAATGTAAAGTGGGTATACCCTAAAAGAAAGATCAAAGGGTAAAAAGAATAAAATGGTCAAAAAAGAGAAAGAAATGAACCCCAAGCAAAAATATACCAAGGAAAGTGTGCAAATCCAAATGCCACTGCTATTTTATTTTTGTAATAAATCAATTGTGTGCAGCTTGTCAAACTTTTGCCACAATTTATGAATAAGTCAAACTGTTTAAACTTGGCTTACTCATATTTCAATTTCATGTTATAGATTAGAGAATAAATATCTGACCAAACAGTTTAATCTTGGCAGATAAGTAGATAAGTAGAGTTAATAAAAGGTGCTCAACAGTTTAATCTGAGCGCTTGGATGTAATAAGGGTAGAAATAGATAGAGTTATCATGTAAAAAGAAAAGATTGAAAAGGGTTTGCAAGTCTAAATGCACCCTAATAAAGAAGAGAAAATGGTAGTGTTAAGTAGATAGGGTAGGTAGATGGTGCTGCAAAGTGTTATCTGATGAATGATGTTGCTACATGTTTTTGATCCTTTACTTTCATCATAAGTACTAAAGCAGGAAATACACTGGAAAATCACAGCAAAGTCAAACTCATTAACCTCCCTCATCACTTTCCCCTCAAGAGTTTTACTAATTTCCCCCAAAGTACTAAGGTATTTGGAGATCAAAGGGGCTCAAGGCATTTCCTTGACTTCTGGAGGGACCGGACCCTCGGCCTAATGATCAAAAGGACCTAAGCACTTGAGATAATTCATCATTGTTATCTTCCATCTTTAACTTTTTCCTAAGTAAAATCCTATTTTACTTAGGAAAATGATGCAAAATTCCATAAAAATTCCTCAAAATAACTTGTTATTCTAAGTTTAAGTGTTGAAGATAAAACGTTCCAATTTACTTCACAAGTTATCACTTTCTTGGATATGCAAAAATGTTTTGATTTTCCCTCTCCCTTTGTCATATTAATGTTTAACTTTATTTACTAAATCCCTAGTCAAATACCCTATCCTAAGTATATAAATCCCTTTTTATATATACCCCAAAACCCCTTTAGTATAATGTTTTAACCAAAGTATTTTTCTCCCTAAAATTCATTAAAACCCGCTTCTACAAGCCCTTTGGTTAAAATATAACGTTATACATTAATCCCGCCCCTATGGTGAATTAGTTGTATTAATTAATTTACCATATAATAAAAATATATATGAAAAAATCAAACTTTGAATATACAATATGTATGTTTAAAACGAAATAAAACTTCGGAGAAGTCTTGCGCCACCGTGGATTGCTCACCTGGCCTTACATCTAACCAACCCCGCCGCAACCCATTTCTTACACATTCGGGATTAATTAGTCATCAGGACTAGTTAATAACCTCTTATCCGCTTGTTAAATATCCCTCGGAGCGATTAAATAACATTTAAAAAGTGTTTAAAAGTCCGACGGGCCCACATGAAACCCCCGCCTATCTCCCCATCACCCCAGCCGTTGGATCAGCGTCCCGCAGATCAACGGCCAGCGTTGATCCCGCTACCCATCCCGTGTAAGTTTTTTAACCAGCAGGGGATGGGTGGTTTTGAATAGTCAAACCATCCACGTGGCAAGAAACCTGTAGAATCGCTGCCCCTCCGATAAAAACCATCCTCGACCAAAAGCGGTGCGGGAATACCACTTACCACTTACCGCTTACTGCCGGCTTACGTCACCCCGTACGTCGATGACGTCATCACCTCGAAAAAATAAAAAATACTTTTAACTTGCGAATAAAGCCATTTTTCGTGTTTTTTCAGTTATTTTCATTATTCTGAAAATGACAGAGCTCCCGCTGCGATTTTCAAAATTCCACTGTAATTGACCATTTCGCCCCAAAATTCTACTGCGCCTGTGTTGAAGAACAGTCCCGCCATTGCCTGTTACCTGTTAAAGAACCAGTTTCCGTCTAAAAGCAGGTATTTATCCTTTACGCCCCGACTGCAAGTAAAACTCAGTTTCCTTTGTTTTTTTCGCTGAAAAAGTGGTTAAAAATCATCACTGAGTCCTCCCTGGAGATTTTAAACCTGTGAAATTGCTCCCCGAACCTGCAAATTGTTCCAATTTCCTTCATTTCAAGAATCCCACCCGGCCCGTGAAGAAAACCAAAAACCTCCATTTTGAATCCACAAGAACCAAAATGGAGGCCCCGGCAGCTCTTAATATCACTCCATTGAATGCTCCTCACCATGAATTAGACTATTTACCTCTAATAGATGAAGATTTCCAAATTAAAGACCTGCATTTTGATGAAAGTCCCCTATTGAGCTATTGTCGCTGCAGAGACGAATACTCAAAGGGGCAAGATCTTATAGGGTTGTGGGAATCCAATCTCCCAAGGTATCTCATCCCTTCAGTCCTTATTTTCCCTGAAATCATTCATTACTATCATTCAAACTATGATCCCACACAGAGGGCTGTATTAGCTCCTGATCAAAGTGTTCTGTTTCCCATCACTCCCCAGGCTATCAATGCCATGTTACACTTTGAACCAGACCAAGAATTAGCACCATTGTCCATGGAAGGATTGATTGAGAAAACCAGGCAATTAACCCCAGAAAAGCTAAAATTCATGTGTCAGACTTTCATGTTACCTGAGCATCAACCAAAAGGGTCTCCTCCCTATGGTTTTTACTATTTCAATACATTGGGAAGGCTCATTGTAAATATAATATCTTTTGTCTTGGGATTCAACACCAGTGAATATGTGGATGAGATAACCTTGGCTTTGCTGTCCATTTTTACTCCTGGGCAACCTCCTGAGATTAAATATGATTTTGCTTCCTTCATAGCCAACAAGATCCATGATCAATTCATAAGGCTAGATATTGAAAAAGTTTTTAAGTACTCCTCAGTCATCTATCATCTCATTATCTACTATCAGTCAGAAAGGTTCCCTTTCCCTGTTCAAAAACTTGATGCCAAGGGAAACCCTAGGTCAGTCATATTTTGGTCCCCCATAATTCATTCTTCCTCTGATTCTCCCTATTCCTACACTGAATTCATTGATCAATTTGTATATCCTGCAACAACTTTGTTAACAGGAATCCCTCCCCCAAGGCTCAGTAATGAAATAAAAAAGACCTTGCAACTTTCAAGGACTTATAAAGTTGGAGATTGGTATTTGTATCAAAACCATACAGTCATCAGAATTTATGGATGTGAATTACATCCATTCAAGTTACCCAGATATGTGCCCATGAGGATTTTTGCCTTGGAATACTTCAGGTAGATGAACAATTCAGATGTGATTCATTTTTGTAATGTAAAGAAGAAAGCTCAGTTAAGGATCAAAAGCCAATTAGGTCCTTTCATCTGCAACTCTAGGGAGGCTGAGAGAGAGGCAGATAATATATTTCAAAGAAAGTTCCAAACATCTTTCCGTTGGGTTCCTTACGACCCAGTTGGTTTTATTTGTGAAAAGAGATTAAAGAATAAATCATCCCCTTATATACACCACAAGATTCCTGATCTAGAAAAGTATGCCAATCAAGATGAATGGATTGAAGGAACACTTGTTGAGGAAGAAAGTGAAACTGACAAATTGAATAAAATGATGAAAGATGTTGAGAAAAAATTTGACCTAGAATCTTATGGTCAAGTGCAGGTACCCTACATTGGCACATCTTCAGCAGCCACTCTACAGCAAGCATTACAGGAAAGCAGTCCATCAGTTGCAACAGAACCCAAGGGTAAAGGAAAGGAACCTGTGATCCAGGTAATTGAAACTTTGGTCATGGCGGAAAAACCACAGAGTTCCAAAGCACCAGAACAATCACAGGTTTCTCCCACACCAGCAAAGCACATCCAAGTTCCAGAGATGCAAACTCCATTAAATGTGGAAATAGGGAAAAAGAGGCTGACTCCAGATACCACACCTCCAAAAGGGGCCTCACAGGTACATCAGGTCAAGAAACAGAAACCAAATCCACCTCCAGATGTGGAAATTATAGATGAAGTATTTGATGATGGAAGGGAAGATAGTCAGCAAACTGGCACAGCAAGTGAAACAAACATAAGCCAAAAAGGGATACAAAAGCAATTAAGCACTGAGGTATCTTCTTTCAGACCGCCAAAGACAGACACTGGAGATATTAAAAGGACCTTCATTAATATTAAAACAAAGAATGATCCATTGAAAATGAAGGTATATGATCAGTATATGAAGATGGCTCCCCATAATCAAGAAAGGCTAATGTCAGCATTTGACCTTTCACAAGGTAAAATGCTGAGGAGCCACTTCAAAGCAAAGGTGCCAAAACCAACTTCAGCAGCAGATTACATCAGAACAAATTTTGAAGTTTTAGCAAAGGAGATTCATCCCCTGGACCAGATAGAGCTACATAGACAAATTGGGGAAATGGTCTATTCTACTCTCACCAACAAGGCCATGGTAGCTATAACGCTACAGGATTCTTTGAATAACACTACTGCACAATTGAAAATTGAGAAGGCCTCCTCACGGGCCAAAGATAATAGAATAAAGTCGTTAGAAGAGATAATCATTGGTTTGGGTCACAATCCCAAAGACATTAAAGGTATTGAGGCATTGATAAAGAAGAAAGAGGATGATATAGCGGCACTCAGAAAACAACTAAAATTACCAGCCTTGAGGCACCCTCAGACCCAAGAAGTTATAAAAGGGAATTCACAGGAAGAAACGATGGAGTTGCTCCTAAAGATGACTGAGCGACTAAATGAAACAGAGAAAGCATTGGAAAAAGCATTGCAAGAACAGGAAACTATCAGGCAGACATCAACAACAGGTACTACAACAGCAGGACAGCAGATACAACCATCTCAAGTGAACACTTCTGGCTTGAGTTCCGAGGACTTAATAAAACAAATGGAGAGTTTGCAACTGAGGGTCACAGAACTCCAAGAAACAAAATTGCAATTAGTAAAATTGGAGGAAAAATATGACACATCTAAAAAGACAGCTGCTGATAACACCAGAGAGATAAAAAGATTGGAAAAATTGGTTGAGGCTTTGGAAAAGGATCTTTCTTTGGAAAAGCCTCTAAAGGAAATAACTGACATTCTTTGGGGTAACATCATAGAGTTAATAAAGGTCATATGGCCCTCCATTCAAGCTATCTTTGAACAAAATGAGCTGGTTAAAATTGCCCAAGAAGAAATAAACAGGACCAGAAATGAATTAAGAGGCAGGCCTGAACAGGCCAATCAGCTCATTCAATTTTTGAATTCCAGAACAAAACAACAGCTTGCATTGTTAGGAATTGATGACAGGACAGGTGCAGTTTTGGAAGCAAAGAGAGTTTTCACTAAGAGGACTTTCATGCAAAATTTAGAAAGGAAGTGCACAGACATTTTGGTTGATATCAACATTTTCAGAGAGAAATTTCAAGCTTTGCTGGATAGTGGGTTACCAAGTCCCATGCTCACAGAAGATCAAATATTAGACTTGGAAACCTATGAGAAGAGAATAAAGGCTCATGCTAAAAATACAGCTGTTGGTTCTACTAGCTCATCAGAATGGACATTACCAACTGGGAAAAGTATTTATGATAAAGTGAAGAATTTATTTCATCTGGAACATGAAATAAAGTATCTATTTCCGAATGAGCCCACCTTTTATAAACTTACTGAAGCAGATGAAACTTTAAGAAAGCTCAGAAGAACTATGATACCAGATGATCAATGGTGGAAAGAAATGTTGGAAATTCTATGAAAGTCGTTTTCAGGATGAGAATTTATCTTTACTATCAAGTAAATGGTAAAAATAGGAAAACAGATGAAAGAGTATCAGGTGAAAAGGTTAAAGAGCATCCGTGAAAATAAAGAGTGTCCAACAAGCCAAAGAAATACTGCAAGGGACAGCACAGAGCCCTATTTTAGCACTTACCTCCAGCACGTCCACGAAGAAAGGAACAACACATCAGCAGTTACACATTATTCTATCCACGAGACCATTTGTCTCTTGTTTTTTTGTAAATAATGCTTTAAGTCAGCCTAGGTTATTGGCTAAGATAGTGTAAGATTGTTTAAGATTATTTTGTGTATAAATAAACCCTCAAAGAGAGTATTGAGGGTGGATTCTATTACTCTGCTGTAACATTGAGATTTTCGGAATAAAAGCTTTTGGAGAAATTTACTTGTGGCTTGCTGGATGACGATTTGAAAGCACTGGACTTGTTGCAGGATTCATGTGTTGGACTACAGTTCAATAAGTGTTTCTACCTTTTGTCTGAAATTTTATATTAGTTTTTAATACCATCATATCTATTTCTGAATAATTTACATAAAAGATTGAAACAGAATTTGCTTAATTGTACTCTGTTTTCAAATGTGATTGTTCTTAATGTTTTCTTCTAAATTAGCTATAAGCATGAAATCTTAAATGATCCTGCTTTGCTAATTTAAACACTGTTGATTACTATAATAAAGAATTCTTCATTGCTCTTTGTTTGTAGTCATCTCATTTCTTTCTTTTGAACATGGTGAAAGATTCTTAGTTGCCTTTCATCCCTTCAAAATCATCCCATCCACTTTAAATTCAGGTTGTTCTGCTCTGCTATCTTGCCTGTAAAAAATAACATCTTGTGCTTGAGACCAAAAATCCGGTAAAGCCATCACTTGACTCCATAGCCCCAATAGATGAAAGCTCATTAACACCCTTAGTTTGTAGTTCCACCATTTAAAACAAACTTTGAATCTATAACAGCCTCATTACTTCGAGAACAAAGATAAATCATAAAGAGAGAGCCCTCTGCGAATGCAGATTAGCTGGGTCTGCATCTAAAAGGTTGGTTTGTGGATTACCTGGAGCTCTGCTCCTCCCTTTTACAACTTCTAGGAAACCTGAGTGATAACATAGTGGCGACCATACTGGGGAATCTGAATCATTTTTATTTGTTATTATTATTCAATTATAAGCTATAGACAGAGTCTGAAGATCAGCCAGGAAGCCTTTGAAATTTCTTTTGCTCTGCAAATGCAAAAGTAAATAAAAGCTACTTCAGTCTATCTCTGATTTGGCTTATATACTGAACCTTAGTTTCAAAAATTTTCAATCAAATTCTCTAGTTTAACAGATCTTTGAGAAAATTTTAATCATACATCATTATTTCTTGAAGAATTTGTAGAAGTTGTATTTATTCTTTCAATTAAAATCAAAAATCCAAAAAAAACATAGTCTAGGAAAACTGGCTTCAGAAAGGATTCGACATACTAGGTAGTTCTGGCTACTCGTCTGCCACTTGGGAAACAAAATCAATCCCAGTTCACAGATTCTTAGAAGACAAGGAAGTCAAGAAAGTTCTGAAAGAGGAATTCAGGAGAGTACAGGAAGTTCTAGATCACTTTCTAGATCTGCATCTTATCCTGTGAAAATTATATATATTGATGACATTCCTTTTGATGCACGATTTGAAACATCTTTGTTTGTGAACTTTTCCGAAACTGAATTATCTAGATTAGTTCCAGATCCAGTGTTCTTTGAAGATTTGCAATACAGATTTGTGTCACATCATCTTGATAGAGAATTGCATAACTCTATTCAGTCTGAACAAACCTTTGAAGAAAGTTCAAACATTTCTGTGATTACTGAAGCATCCCCAAGTTCAGTCACTTTTTCTCAAGCTTTTCAAACACCTGTTGGGCCTCCATCTCCTCTGCTAGACCATCTTCTACTCCTGTTGCTCCACTTTATCTTTAATGGCTAATGATACACCCCTTCCAGTTCTGACCAAAACTCCGGCTTACCTCGGGACTACCGAGTAAAATCACACACCTTTTGATGGATCAGTGCATACACGCTCAACAACACACGAAAGGATAGTGATTATTTTGAGTTTGTAAGTTGATACGATAATATCCGAATGAGAATTTTCGTTAGAGTCTTCAAATTGGGAACTGGTTGAACTCTTACCGAACAATATTGTATCTTGCTGATCTGGAGGTGACATAGGGCATTCTGTGAGCAGATGGGAGAAAAGAGGATCCTCTTCAGATCCTGTCAGAATTCGAAAAATTAAGAAGAAGACCTAATGAAACAGGACAAGATTACATCATTAGATTCAATGAAGCATATAACGCTGTTCCCCAGAACCTTAGACCCCCACCTGACTCTGTATTGGTTAAATTTCCAGACGGTTTTGATTCTGACATTGCTTATTCCCTCATGGAAAGAGCTCCTCAAACACTAGAGGAAATGCAAAGCATAGTGGTGAGTGTAGAAGCAAATCTGATAGAAAAACGAGCCAGAGCAAGAGCAGAAAGAAGAAAGCCTATGAATGAAGAACCTTCAGCTTTTGAAAAGAAGCTGCATGCAATCATTAAAGGTATGGAAAGATTAGGAGACATAGTGGAAACCATTGAAAGAAAATCTTCTACTGACAACCAGAATGTTGCAAGAAACCCAAACTTTAGAAGAAATCAAAACCAAAATATTGGAAAGAATGTCCCTGACCAAAACATTAGGCCACCTTTCCAAGAAAACTATGTTGAAGGTTCAACTTCTGAAGAACCTACAGAAGATGTAGAAATAAAAAATGTAACTGATGACAAAAATGAACCAGAAGTCTTTGTCCCCGGGATGATCGAAGATCATGTCAGCAAACATTCCAAACTCATTAGGAGAGACTTTTGATTTCAGGAAGGCTATGACACGACAATCTATGAAGTTCATAAGCAGTACAACCAGGGCGAAGGATTGATGTACGAGAGAGATAGTAAGCAGAGAGAAAACCACAAACAAAATGTCAAAGGTAAACAAAACATTCCCCCTGTACAAAACAGTCCCCAAGTACAAATTTTGTCTAGAATAACTCCCAACCCTTCAAATCCAATAATTGAAGATGTCTCTGACAACCAATCAATCAATAAACAACAATCTACTACATTTCCTCCTGTGGAAAATGAAGAAGAGACAGTAGAAGTTAGTTTAGGTACCTCTTCAAAACAGAACTTTATTCATGAAAAAGAGAAAAACATTGAAGATCCAAAAAACAGAGAAAATCCAACTGTGCAAAACACTAAACTCAAACAGAAAAACCCTTCAATCTAGAGGCTGAAATAGGAAAACTTAAGATAGCTGTTCCTTTATCAGAATTGGCTAAACATGATGTCTATAGGAGTCAGATTTCCAAGTCCCTAAACATTAACATTACTGGATTGGATGATTCAGTAAACATTCTTGATGATCAACCCAAACTTCTTTTTGGCCCTGAGGTTAATGGTAAACCAGAAAGTGGAGGAACTCCTCCATTTTATGTAAGCCTGAATGTTCATGACAAGATACTCCATAATGCAATGCTAGATTATGGAGCATCTCACAATTTGATGCCAAAAGCAGTAATGGAAAGATTGAATCTAGATATTACCAGACCGTACAAAGATTTGTTTTCATTTGATTCTAGTCAGGTAAAATGTTTAGGTTTGATAAAAGATCTGTGTGTCACTTTGGTACAATACCCTGCTAAGATTGTTTTAATGGACATAGTAGTTGCTGATATTCCACCTAAATATGGTATGTTATTGTCTAGATCTTGGGGTGCTAAACTTGGAGGATCTATTCAACTAGATATGTCATATGCAACTATTTCAGTATTTGGTCAGCCTAAAAGATTATATAGAGAAACCTTGATGAAGTACTTAGTGAGTAGCCATGAGAAGCCTGAAAACTTTCCTGTTTACTCTGTACATTCTGACATGGATTCTTTTATTTTATACAATGCTGAGTTAGATCTTCCTACTGAAATAGAAGCTCCAGAATTGGAAATCATAAACAAAACCACTGTTAAAATTGAAGAAATCTCTGAAAACAAAGAAACACGAGATGATCAAGAAATACCTGAAAAAACTAAACAACTAGCTCCTGTCAAGAAACACGTTAAAACAATTGATGAAGATTATGAACATGAAAGTCTATGGCATTTAGATTTTGATGGCTCTGTAAACAAACTAGGGGCAGGAGCTGGGATTTGGTTACATAATGTTGAAAATAATCATGCAGAGGGTCATGCTTATAGGTTGAATTTCAAATGCACCAACAACATGGCAGAGTACGAAGCTCTTTTATTAGGGCTTAAACATGCCAAGCAGTTAGGAGCTATTAGAGTATCAATCATAGGAGATTCCGAACTAATTATTCAACAGATTAATGGAGAATGTTCAACAAAAGACTTGAGACTGAAACAATACAGAGAGACAGTTGTGGAAATTCTCAACACATTTCTACAAGCTCAACTTGCCAAGATTCCCAGGAAACAAAATCTGCATGCCCACAGTTTAGCAATGTTTGCTAGTACATGCAAGTTACCTTTTGACCCAAATCATCAGTTTTCAGCTGAGATTAGGCACAGGCCTGCAATACCAGACAATCTTCTGAATTGGCAAGTATTTGCGAATAACAATCAAATCAATAATTTTTTGACACTTCAGGATGAGTTTTCTAACTGTAATATAGATGAAGACATAACTATTGATGAATTTGATCAAGAAAAAGAACAAAAAATAGAAATTTCGAGAGAAAATGCAATTCATATGCTGCATCCAACCACATTTACTGAAAAAGACATGCAAAATTTGAAACACATGGAATTTGATGAGATCGTAGAAGATGAAACAGAAATCATCAATTTAAAAGATAATCAATTACCCAAAGGATTAACTCCTTTGGAAGATCTGTTTGACTCAAATGATATTCCATTTAGACCAAAAATGGAACCTGTTAAGGCTGATATGGAAGAATGCAACTTAGGAACACCAGAACATCCCAAAATAGTCAAGTTGTCCAAATCTCTCCCAAGAGATCAAAAGGTTAAATATGTTGAACTATTAAAAGAATTTCAGGATGTTTTTGCCTGGAGTTATGAAGACCTCAAATCTTATGATACATCCATCATTCAACACACTATACCTTTGAAACCTGACCAGAAACCTTTTAAACAAAAGCTTAGGAGAATTAATCCTGTTTTATTACCCTCAATTGAAAAGGAAATCAAAAGAATGTTTGAAGCAGGGATTATAGCTCCTATCAGATTTTTAGAATGGGTTTCTAACCTGGTACCAACAAGAAAAAAGACAGGAGAAATTAGACTGTGTGTCGACTTAAGAAATTTGAATAAAGTTTCTTTAAAAGATAACTATCCTCTGCCGAAAATGGACCATATTCTGCAAAGGGTAGTAGGATCTTCGAGAATATCACTACTGGATGGATTTTCAGGGTACAACCAGATTCTGGTTCATCCTGATGATCAGGATAAAACAGCATTCACTACACCATGGGGTACGTTTAAATATGTCAAAATGCCATTTGGGCTCAAGAATGCAGGAGCTACATTTCAAAGAGCGATGGATATTGCTTTTGCTAAAGAGATACATGATTTTCTGGTTATTTATTTAGATGATTTGACTGTCTTTTCTAAAACAGATCAAGAACATTTAGATCATCTAAGGCAAGTATTTAGCAAGTGCAGAAGATATGAAATTTCTTTAAACCCTAAGAACTCATTGTTTGGTTTGGAAGAAGGAAAGCTCTTAGGGCACATTATTTCTAAAGATGGCATTAGGATTGATCCAGAAAGAATTCAAGCAATTTTGCAAATACCCCACCCCAGAAACATAAAAGAGTTGCAAGCATTCATAGGAAAAATTAATTTCTTGAGAAGATTTATTTCTAGTTTAGCAGAGTTACTTAGATTACTGACTAACATGTTGAGGAAAGATTCAAGCATTGATTGGACTGTAGAAGCCAAACAATCATTCGAGGAAATTAAAATGGCTTTAACAAGGACACCAGTTCTGACCAGTCCTAAATTTGATAGAGACTTTATTATTTTTTCATTCGCCTCTGAACATACTGTTGCAGCTGTTTTACTTCAAAAAGATGACCAAGGGTGTGAAAAGCCAATAGCATTTTTTAGTAAAGCACTGAGGGATGCATCCCTAAAATACAATATTATGGAAAAACAGGCTTTTGCATTGGTAAAAGCAATCAAAGATTTCAGAGTCTACATATTATATTCTCATGTGATAGCATATGTGCCTAATGCAGTGGTTAAAGATATTTTGACTCAAGATGGCATTGAAGGTAAACGAGGTAAGTGGATAGCTACCATTTTGGAATATGATATTGAGATTAAGCCAACAAAACTGATAAAAGGCCAAGGTTTAGCACAACTCATGACAGAAACCAATTGCCAAGCCTTAGACATCAATGAACTGGATAACGAGCAGGAGATGGCGACTCCTCAGATCAGTCAAGCTTTCTTCGATTCACCCTGGTACACCGATATAATTCATGTTTTATTAAACCTGCAGGCTCCTCCAGAGTTGTCCAGAACCAAAAGAAGATTTTTAAAAATGACATCTTTGAAATATTGTATTTTAGATAACACTTTATTTTGGAAAAATCATGAAGGAATCTTGTTGAATTGTCTCTTAAAAGATGAAGCTGATAAAGTGCTTAATGAATTTCATGCAGGGGATTGTGGAGGACATCTTTACTGGAAATCCACTGCAGACAAAATTTTAAGGGCTGTTTTTTACTGGCCAACATTATTTTCTGATGTTAAGAAATTTGTAACAAGTTGTCACAAGTGTCAGATATTTGAGGGTAAAAGAAAGTTGTTACCTCTGCCTTTAAAACCAATTTCCACAGAAAGACCTTTTCAACAATGGGGATTAGATTTTATTGGAGAAATTCACCCCCCTTCTTCAGGGCAACATAGATGGATTTTAACTGCTACAGACTATTTCACCAAATGGATTGAAGCCATCCCATGTAGACAGTCCAATGATTCTGTAATCATGGGGTTTCTAGAAACCAACATACTTTCAAGATTTGGCTGTCCAGAAAAGATTATAACAGACAATGCTGCTGCATTTAAATCAAAGAAAATGATTAGTTTCTGCCATAAATATCATATTACTTTAGGCCATTCAACAGCTTATTACCCTCAGGGTAATGGACTAGCAGAATCCTCCAATAAAAGCTTGATCAATATCATTAAGAAATTGTTGGAGGAAAATAAAAAGAACTGGCACAAGAAATTGACCAATGCATTATGGGCAGACAGACTTACGACTAAGAAATCCATTGGGACTAGTCCATATGAGTTAGTTTATGGCATTGAAGCAAGATTCCCATCATCTTTAGGAATCCCTGTTATGAAATTACTTCAGGAAGCTCATGTAGAGCCAAATGACATTCAAAGAAGAATTAATCAAACAATTCACTTACAACAAACCAGGGAAGAGGTTTACCAAAGATCACAAGTCATGCAAGAAAAGTTAAAGAAAATATTTGATAAAAGGACTAAAGCAGAGGATTTTCAATTAGGAGACAAGGTCCTAAGATGGGATTCTAGAAGAGAAGAAAAAGGGAAACATGGAAAGTTTGATTTCTTGTGGAAAGGGCCTTATATCATTCATGCCTTGCAGGGAAACAACACTTACTTGAAGGACTTGGACAATTCAGAAGTTGAAGAAGGACCAGTCAATGGTCGAATGCTCAAGCATTATTTTGATCCAATTTACTAGAATGTTTTAATGTTTCTAACTTGTACAAAATATATTGTTTTTGTTTATTTTGTTTTTGTTAATGCAGTTTGGATTGGATGGGGAATTCTGGAAGTTGAAGCCCGAAGTGAAGGCCCTAAGCTTCAAGAGTTTCACTATCATATGTAAAATAAAGCTACCAGAAGAAGGAAGATTTCATACTTTCAGTTTGAAGACATTTTGAGGCATCTGACCTACTGTTCTTGAATTTCCACAAGGAAAAGCCATCCCCAAGTGGAGCCAGTGTTAGCCTCCTATACCAATAGGTTTCATCTTTCATGATTGTCTTGATGGAATTATGGAATATGTTCAAAGGTGTTCCATATTCTTGGAAAAAACCAAAAAATCAAAAAGTTAAAAAATGTAAAGAGGGTATACCCTAAAAGAAAGATCAAAGGGTAAAAAGAATAAAATGGTCAAAAAAGAGAAAGAAATGAACCCCAAGCAAAAATAGACCAAGGAAAGTGTGCAAATCCAAATGCCACTGCTATTTTATTTTTGTAATAAATCAATTGTGTGCAGCTTGTCAAACTTTTGCCACAATTTATGAATAAGTCAAAATGTTTAAACTTGGCTTACTCATATTTCAATTTCATGTTATAGATTAGAGAATAAATATCTGACCAAACAGTTTAATCTTGGCAGATAAGTAGATAGGTAGAGTTAATAAAAGGTGCTCAACAGTTTAATCTGAGCTCTTGGATGTAATAAGGGTAGAAATAGATAGATTTATCATGTAAAAAAGAAAAGATTGAAAAGGGTTTGCAAGTCTAAATGCACCCTAATAAAGAAGAGAAAATGGTAGTGTTAAGTAGATAGGGTAGGTAGATGGTGCTGCAAAGTGTTATTTGATGAATGATGTTGCTACATGTTTTTGATCCTTTACTTTCATCATAAGTACTGAAGCAGGAAATACAATGGAAAATCATTGCAAGCAAAGTCAAAAAATCATTAACCTCCCTCATCATTTTCCCCCCTCAAGAATTTTACTAATTTCCCCCAAAAGTACTAAGGTGTTTGGAGATCAAAAGGGCTCAAGGCATTTCCTTGACTTCTGGAGGGACCGGACCCTCGGCCTAATGATCAAAAAGACCTAAGCACTTGAGATAATTCATCATTGTTATCTTCCATCTTTAACTTTTTCCTAAGTAAAATCCTATTTTACTTAGGAAACCGATGCAAAATTCCATAAAAATTTCTCAAAATAACTTGTTATTCTAAGTTTAAGTGTTGAAGATAAAATGTTGCAATTTACTTCACAAGTTATCACTTTCTTAGATGTACAAAAATGTTTTGATTTTCCTTGTCCTTTGCCATATTAACATTTAACTCTATTATATTAAATCCCTAGTGAAATACCCTTTCCTAAGTATATAATTCCCTTTTTTATAAATATCCCAAAAACCCATTTATTATAATGTTTACCAAAGTATTATATCCCCGCACATTGAAAATAAAAACCCCGCTTTACAAGCGCTTTGGTTAAAATATAACGTTATACATTAATCCCGCCCCTATGGTGAATTAGTTGTATTAATTAATTTACCATATAAATATATATGAAAAAATCAAACTTTGAATATACAATATGTATGTTTAAAACGAAATAAAACTTCGGAGAAGTCTTGTGCCACCGTGGTTCGTCCACGTGGAATTCCACTTAAGCAAACCCTCGCCGCAACCCCTTTCATTATGCACATGGGATTAATTAGTCATCAGGACTAGTTAATAACCTTTCCGCCTATTAAAAATCCCCCAGGGTGATTAAAATACACGTTAAATTCTTTTAAAAGTCCGACGGGCCCACATGAAACCCCCGCTTATCTCCCCATCGCCCCAGCCGTTGGATCAGCCTCCCGCAGATCAACGGCCAGCATTGATCCCGCTGCCCATCCCGTGTAAGTTTTTTAACCAGCGGGGGATGGGTGGTTTTGAATAGTCAGACCATCCACGTGGCAAGAAACCTGTGGAATCGCTGCCCCTCCGATAAAAACCATCCTCGACCAAAAGCGGTGCGGGAATACCACTTACCGCTTACCGCTTACTGCCGGCTTACGTCACCCCATCACCTCGAAAAAATAAAAAATACTTTTAACTTGCGAATAAAGCCATTTTTCGTGTTTTTCCTGTTCTTTTCGTTATTCTGAATGACAGTGCTCCCGCTGCGATTTTCAGAATTTCCACTGTAATTGATCATTTCGCCCCAAAATTCTGCTGCGCCCGTGTTGAAGAACAGTCCCGCCATTGCCTGTTACCTGTTAAAGAACCAGTTTCCGTCTAAAAGCAGGTATTTATCCTTTACGCCCCGACTGCAAGTAAAACTCAGTTTCCTTTGTTTTTTTCGCTAAAAAAGTGGTTAAAAATCATCACTAAGTCCTCCCTGGAGATTTTAAAACCTGTGAAATTGCTCCCCGAACCTGCAAATTGTTCCAATTTCCTTCATTTCAAGAATTCCGCCCGGCCCGTGAAGAAAACCAAAAACCTCCATTTTGAATCCACAAGAACCAAAATGGAGGCCCCGGCAGCTCTTAATATCACTCCATTGAATGCTCCTCACCGTGAATTGGACTATTTACCTTTGATAGATGAAGATTTCCAAATTAAAGACCTGCATTTTGATGAAAGTCCCCTATTGAGCTATTGTCGCTGCAGAGACGAATACTCAAAGGGGCAAGATCTTACAGGGTTGTGGGAATCCAATCTCCCAAAGTATCTCATTCCTTCAGTCCTTATTTTCCCAGAAATCATTCATTACTGTCATTCAAACTATGATCCCACACAGAGGGCTGTAATAGCTCCTGATCAAAGTGTTATGTTTCCCATCACTCCCCAGGCTATCAATGCCATGTTACACTTTGAACCAGACCAAGAATTAGCACCATTGTCCATGGAAGGATTGATTGAGAAAACCAGGCAATTAACCCCAGAAAAGCTAAAATTCATGTGTCAAACTTTCATGTTACCTGAGCATCAGCCAAAAGAGTCTCCTCCCTATAGTTTTTGCTATTTCAATACATTGGGAAGGCTCATTGTAAATATAATATCTTTTGTCTTAGGATTCAACACCAGTGAGTATGTGGATGAGATAACCTTGGCTTTGCTATCCATTTTTACTCCTGGGCAACCTCCTGAGATCAAATATGACTATGCTTCCTTCATAGCCAGCAAAATCCATGATCAATTCTTAAGGCTAGATACTGAAAAAGTTTTTAAGTACTCCTCAGTTATCTATCATCTCATGATCTTCTATCAGTCAGAAAGGTTCCCTTTCCCTGTACAGAAACTTGATACCAAGGGAAATCCCAGGTCAGTCATATTTTGGTCCCCCATCATTCATTTTTCCTCTGATTCTCCCTACTCCTACTCAGAATTCATTGACCACTTTGTATATCCTGCAACAATTTTGTTAACAGGAATTCCTCCCCCGAGACTCAGTAATGAAATTAGAAAGACCTTGCAACTGTCAAAGAGTTATAAAGTTGGGGATTGGTATTTGTATCAAAACCATATAGTCATCAGGATTTATGGATGTGAATTACGTCCATTCAGGTTACCCAGATATGTGCCCATGAGGATTTTTGCCTTGGAATACTTTAGGCAGATGAACAATTCAGATGTGATCCATTTTTTTAATGTAAAGAAGAAAGCTCAGTTAAGGATCAAAAGCCAATTAGGTCCTTTCATCTGCAATTCTAGGGAGGCTGAGAGAGAAGCAGAAAATCTATTAGACAAAAAGTTCCAGACATCTTTCCGTTGGGTTACTTATGACCCAGTTGGTTTTATTTGTGAAAAGAGATTAAAGAATAAATCATCCCCTTATATACACCACAAGATTCCTGATCTAGAAAAGTATGCCAATCAAGATGAATGGATTGAAGGAACACTTGTTGAGGAAGAAAGTGAAACTTACAAATTGAATAAAATGATGAAAGATGTTGAGAAAAACTTTGACCTAGAATCTTATGGTCAAGTGCAGGTACCCTACATTGGCACATCTTTAGCAACCACTCTACAGCAAGCATTATAGGAAAGCAGTCCATCAGTTGCAACAGAACCCAAGGGTAAAGGAAAGGAACCTGTAATCCAGGTAATTGAAACTTTGGTCATGGAAGAAAAACCACAGAGTTCCAAAGCACCAGAACAATCACAGGTTTCTCCCACACCAGCAAAGCACATCCAAGTTCCAGAGATGCAAACTCCATTAAATGTGGAAATAGGGAAAAAGAGGCTGACTCCAGATACCACACCTCCAAAAGGGGCCTCACAGGTACATCAGGTCAAGAAACAGAAACCAAATCCACCTCCAGATGTGGAAATTATAGATGAAGTATTTGATGATGGAAGGGAAGATAGTCAGCAAACTGGCACAGCAAGTGAAACAAACATAAAGCCATAGAGGGAAAGCTTTACAAAAGCAATTGACAACGAAGTATCTTCTTTCGGGCCAGGCAAAGACGGACAACGGAGATATTAAAAGAACCTTCATTAATATTAAAACGAATGATCCATTGAAAATGAAGGTATATGATCGGTATGAAGATGGCTCCCCCAAAATCAAGAAGAAGGCCCAATGTCGACGTTTGACACTACGAGGTAAATGCTGATGAGCCACTTCAAAACAAAGGTGCCAAAGCCTACTTGATTACATCGAACAAATTTTGAAGTTTTAGCAAAGGATATTCATCCCACAGACCGGATAAGGCTACACGGACAAACGGGGGAAATGGTCTATTCTACTCTCACCAACAAGGCCATGGCAGTATAACGGCTATGATTCTTTGAATAACACTCTACGCACGATTGAAAATTGAGAAGGCCTCCTCACGGGGAGCCAAAGATAATAGAATAAAGTCTTTAGAAGAGATAATCATTGGTTTGGGTCACAATCCCGAAGACATTAAAGGTATTGAGGCATTGATAAAGAAGAAAGAGGATGATATGGCTTCCTCCTTAAAGCAGCTAAAACTACCGGCCCAGCGAGGCACCCTCGGACCCGAAGTTATAAAAGGGAATTCACGGGGAAGAAATGATGGAGTTGCTCCTAAATATGGTAGAAGCGACTAAATGAAACGAGAGAAGGAATTGGAAAAAGCATTGCGAGACGAGGGAAACTATCGGGCGGACATCGACGAGCGGGTACTTGCCTACGGCTGCGGGCAACGGATACGGCCATCCCGAGTAAATACTTCTGGTTTGAATTCGATGAATTAATAAAGCGAGATGGAAAGTCTAGCTTCCGGGGTCACGAACTCGAGAAACAAAATTGCAATTAACAAAATTGGAGGAAAAATATGACACATCTAAAAAGGCAGTGCTTGATAACACCGGAGAGATAAAAAGATTGGAAAAATTGGTTGAGGCTTTGGAAAAGGATCTTTCTTTGGAAAAGCCTCTAAGGAAATAAATGACATTCTTTAGAGGTAACATACGCCAGAGTTAATAAAGGTCATATGTGGCCCTCCATTCAAGCTATCTTTGAACAAGGTAAATTTTGGTTAAAATAGCCCGAAGAAATAAACGAGGACCCGAGAAATGAATTGAGAGCGGGCACCGAGCGGGCCAATCGGCTCATTCAATTTTTGAATTCCGGAGCAAAGCTCATGACTTGCCGGTGTTAGGAATTGATGATAGGGCCAGTGCGATTTTGGAAGGCAAAGAGTTTTCACCAAGAGGACTTTCATGCAAAATTTAGAAAGGAAGTGCCTGAGACATTTTGGTTGATATCAACATTTTTGGAGAGAAATTTCAAGCTTTCTATTTGGATAGTGAGTTACCAAGTCCATGCTCACGGAAGATCAAATATTAGACTTGGAAACCTATGAGAAGAGAATAAAGGCTCATGCTAAAATACGGTGTTGGTTCTACTAGCTCATCGGAATCGACATTATTTGGGAAAAGTATTTATGATAAAGTGAGGAATTTATTTCATACGGAACATGAAATAAAGTATACATTTCGAATGAGCCCACCTTTTTATAAACTTCTTGAAGCGAGATGAAACTTTAAGGAAGCTCGGAAGAACTATGATGCAGATGATCAATGGTGGAAGGAAATGTTTGAAGTGTTTGTAAAAGTTGTTTCGGGATAAAGTTTTATCTTTACTATCAAGTAAATGGTAAGACGAGATGAAAGAGTATCAATTGAAAAGGTTAAAGAGTATCAGTGAGAATAAAGAGTGTCCAACAAACTAAAGAAATACGCAAGGAACTGACCTGAGTACTATTTGGCCACTTACCTCCGGCCACATCCCTGAGAAAAAGGAAGCAGCACATCGGCGGTTGCCCATTATTTCTATCCACGAGACCTTTGTCTCTTGTTTTACATTATATAAATTATGCTTTAAGTCGGCCCTAAATTATTGGCTAAGATAGTGTAAGATTGTTTAAGATTATTTTGTGTAAATAAACTCTCAAAGAGTGTTGAGGGTGAATTCTATTACTTTCTTTGTAACATTGAGATTTTTCGGAATAAAAGCTTTTGGAGAAATTTACTTGTAGCTTCTTGGATGACGATTTAAAAACTGTGGACTTGTTGCGGGATTCATGTGTTGGACTACGGTTGACTAAGTGTTTCTACCCTTTGTACGAAATTTTATATTAGTTTATAATACCATCTTATCCATCTGTGAATAATTTACATAAAGGATTGAAACGAGAATTTGCTTAATTGTACTTTCTGTTTTCAAATGTGGTTATTCTTAATGTTTTCTTCTAAAAATTAGTTATAAGCATGAATTCTTAAATGTCTGCTTGCTAATTTAAACCTTGTTG
The DNA here is from genome assembly GCA_034641835.2 of Pinus albicaulis. NCBI lineage: Eukaryota > Viridiplantae > Streptophyta > Pinopsida > Pinales > Pinaceae > Pinus > Pinus albicaulis. The sequence goes on from CM076584.1 coordinate 1,540,747,288, forward strand.
ATTACTATAATAAATAATTCTTCATTTCTCTTTGTTTGTAGTCATCTCATTTCTTTCTTTTGAACATGGTGAAAGATTCTTAAACCCTTTCATCCCTTCAAGATGCTCCATCCACTTTAAATTTTAAGGATTGTTCTGTCTAGCTATCTTGCCTGTAATACCATCTTGTGTAGAATGAAAATCAGTCGAAGCCATCCCTTTGACTCCATAGCTGATGGAGTGAAAGCTCTCAACCTTGCCCTTAGTTTGTGGATTCACCATTTTCCCAAAACAAACTCTTGAATACCTACTTCAACTAAACTTCTTCAAGAACAAAGATAAATCATAAAGAGAGCCCTCTCTGGATGCGGAGTTAGCTAGATTACGCATCTAAAAGGTTGGTTTGTGGTTACCTCGGGTATACTTTCCTCTTACACGACTTCTAGGAAAACACGAGTGATAACACTAGCAACCTTCAAAACATTTATTATTTTTGAAAGCGGTAAAACTATCTAATTCTAACTTATTTCCTCCAAGAATCCATATTAAGCATTTAGTTCTTTTTTATTCTCTACCTAACCAGCAGATTGTCATGATTAAAGCGTATGAAAATTCTTTATTCACTATTTACAACAAGTAAAATTGAAACATGACGAGTTAAGATTAAATTGTTCAACTCATCATGGATTATGGAATTTATTGACACTGTCATAATCAATACATGAAATTAAAAGTAGTGGAATTTGGAGCTTGCGCACTTTCATGTTTTATTCATCTTTTTTTCTTTTGGGGTATATTTTTTCTAAGTCCTTTGATTTTTCTTTTAGGAATTTTTACCCTCTTTTTGATTTTTTGATTTTGATTTTTTACAAAACATGGGAAAATAACTTTTAAAAGAAAAGTTTGTACATATTTACAAGACTCTGTCATTCAAGTCCAAATTATGAATCCTATATTTATAGGATCTTAATAGACTACATATTAGATGATGTAGAAAGCTGCGGCCACATGCGAAATGTACGATATGCTCGGAAATATCTGTACATATCTTGCAAAGAAGGGAGCTCCACTCCTCTAAAAGATAAGCTCGGGAGTTGGTGTTGTAGTCTCCCAACGCAACACCCTACAACACAACGTTCCACCGCTACGGGGAATAACAACGTAATAGAAAGGAGGATCTTGGCCTAAACTGGATGTGAGAAAATGAAGAACATTGCTCCTCGAGAGACCTCTGAAGGAAAAGGAATCCAAAGCGAGGGGATGCCTTGTGCTAAACAACACTACATACTCAACTCAACGAGTTGAAGAATTTTCAATAGTCTAAGCGAGACCAAATCAATAATCCATAAGCTAACCCCAAATTTACGCATCTTTCTCCTTATAAGGTTTGTGAGCCTCCTCACCTTGGGTCCCACCCATTAGGGTTTCCAAAAAACCACATGATCACCCCCTCCAAAAGCGTATTTGTAGCTCCATCAAAGGCTGCTCCATGCGCACGTGTTGACTTAGTCAACTTGACTTAACTAACATGATTCTCTTCATTGTTCATACATGGAAAGTGAAAAATCCATTTACTAGGATGTCCCCCGAGAGGAGTTTGTCTCATCCCAAGAGACAATTATGGGTCTCTTTTCCCCCATTTATTCACCTACTAAGTGCAAGAATCTAAAAATTAATATTCCTATTAGTACATGCTAATTTTAGGAATATACAGGTCCTCCCCTCCCAAATGTTGCTTTTCCTCAAGCAACTACGAGGATAGGATTTGGAAAGTCTCTTCCTCTTCTTTGTAGCATTCTCTTATGATGAGAGCTCTCCCAAAGAATAATATGATGTCTCAATATTGAAACTCCGAGTTCCTCTCCCAAGCATACAAGTTAGCATTTGGTGTATCCCAAAATGGCTGTCATCATGCAAAAGTAAGATACTCGAGGAAAACTATGTCTTGTATAAGTCCTCTCAAAGCATGGAGTTTGAAATGCATGGAAAAATTTCATTCCCAAGTGAAACCTCCACCCCCAAGCTATCATCCACATAAAGTGAGTCACCCTCCAACATGGAAACTCATTAAAATCCCCTCCACCTTTGGCTCATGAAGTGTAGGTGGGTTGAATAGATAGACACTGATAGGCAAGAAACATCCCCGCTATCCACCTCTTCATATTATAAGTGTAGAGGGCATGATGATATTGGGGCTGCTGACATGGTTGCCCTCAAGTGAAAAGAAGAAGATTGGATCTCCGAGGGATCCTCTCTCCAATGTCATGAGCTATGCTAACCCAAACCATTCCATAAAAGATGAATGGCACATCATCACCATATGGCATCAAATCAAAAAAATGCCCAATTTTGTGTACGATTTGGATGGTACAATTGGTTTCCCAAGTGGATATTGTGCGGTCTCCCAACTCTTGTTTGAGAATATCATGTGGCAAGTCATTCTTGATAAGTTACAAGATGTGCATGTTTTCCCCTCCACCATGGGGTAGTAAGCAACAATGGATATGTTTGTACATAATCAAAATAAAAATACACTTGCCCAAATCCATCTATAGATGGGCTACTAGTATTACAAATATTGGCCCTAAAGTGACCATGAGAGCCAAAATACTCTTGCTCTCTTGTGGAGCAATGCACTATTCATATGGTGAGAAGATAAAAATACCCAATGGAGTAATCAACAAGTACGGGGAAATGCATTTCTTACCATACATAGTGAGTAGGCTAGAAGTGAGGTTTATGAATGAGTCCTCCCCATGAGAATCTCCTCATAAAAATATGCAAAAAGAAGGATACATACTCTTTCTTCAACACTCCATCAATAAGAACATACTCCCAAGTGATAGCCTTTGTAGGCCTTAGTGATAAGGCTCTTGTCCTCCATGACTCCTCCCTTTGACATCCCATATGCCAAAGCCATCCTTGTCATGTTGCTAGGGAGAAGATCTTCTTCCTTTATGGAAGCCTCTCATGATCCTCAAATGATGAATGGCCTCCTTGCATAGCCATTGTGCCTTCCTTTTCTGCGGAAATATCATGATAAACATGGGAAAAATTCTTCCCATACTCTCCCGAGTGTAACGAAATCCTTTAACAACTCTTGTTGCTCCCTCATCTCTCCACAAGCCATAGAGTAAGATCTTGATGATTGTCTTATATGATGCCCCATACGGAAACAAGTCTTCTGTGTTCTATCATATGGGTGCCAAGCCATGCCTCCATCCACCACATACCTCTGACAAATGGTATGACCCAAGGTGGCCAAACTCTCTTAAGAGTAGCTAGCGCATCTTTGCTTCTTGCTGCCCTATGTCATAGATACGAGGTGGCTCACCAACCTCTTGCTCTCAATCCAACTCATTCATCCAAATGTGGATGCCTCCGATCATTCTCCCCTTGGTATCTTCCCAGCGAAGACTACCAATCTCCCAACGAGATCTTCCTCCTTACCTCATGGGAAGTTGAGATGTAACCCCTTGGAGATATTTTGAGAAGACCTCTCATCAGCGATCTTTATTAAATCTAGAAGAATCCAAGTGTCTTGAAAATTAAAACATCATCGGGGAAGTGGAAAAACACTCATTATATCCTCCAAAATCTTTCACCCTAACCCCTCATCTTTTGCATGAAACTCAATAAGGGTGCAATGGAATGAATGTTTATCCCTTCTTTGATCAAAACAAAGTTGCACGGCTTGTGCAAACTTTGCTCCACATCAGCAATGTGTTTTGATCCTTGACTATGTGGAGACAAATTTCCAAGATTTCCCATAATATTTTCTGTAATGACGAAATGGAAATATACACATACCTTAGTGAGTCTTGGGAACATCTTGTATGGCTGCAAGAGTTATTCCCTTCGATGTGTTGGCTGATCCAGCTACTGCATGTGATGGCTTTCCTTGAATGTGACAGCTGCGGTAAAAGCCTTCTCGAGTAGGATGAGGACTCCTTCTTCTATGATCTCTCACTTTGTCAAATATTTTGATCACCCTTTGAGTGAAATGCGCGAAATTAGATACTCTTGCATGAATCACATGGCTGAACCACCAAGTGCTTGCCTTACCCACTGAAATCAGGCATGAGATCTCCACAACCTCTCTGCCACTCTTTTGGATGTAGTAGGAAAAATACTTCTAACTTCAACACCCAAACTCTTGTTGTACATATGGGTGACCCATGAGAAGTGGAAAATAGAAACCTATTGACCTTCACCATCCTATTTTTGCATGGTCTCCTTTCTTCCTCCCAGTTGAATGGCCAAGGAGATATGTAAGTCCATTTTAAAGCCCTAGGTTGGCATATGCTGCCAAATGTCCACTAGGATCTCATGTTACAAGTGGCCTTCTTTCTCTTCCTCCCTCTATGAAATAGGAAGTGCATAGGTCTTCTTCTTTCTCTTCAAACCTTGGAGGTATCACTTCAGCAGCTTTCTCCTCCTTGAAACCCTTTTGGAGTTTCAATGCATGTTTCTTCTTTCATCTGTTTGACCTCCTTGGAAATCTTCTTAGATCTGAAAATTGATGAGAGTAATATCATCCTCTCCATCATTTGATCTCCTCTTCTTCTTATCTTGGATTGGATCTTAAATACATAGGGTAAGGCAGATCATGCTTTGATACCAGCAATATCCCAAAATAGGGAAAATAAGAATTAATGGGAATATCTTACAATATTCCCAATAGCACAAAATTTCACCATCTGCCAAAGAAAACGTAGTTTCGACCAAATAACACAATAATAGTGAATAATGGGACTTGGATCCCTTATTTTTATACCACCTAAAGCTCCTATCTAGAATTGGAGCGAGAAAGCAAATCCCTCTGGCCAATATAAACGGATCTCCCAAAGACAATATGACTCAAACAAGCCCCAAACCCCATAGCTTAACCTTAAAAGGATTGGAAGCATGTATCGCGTTATTTCATCAAAAGTTAAATGCGAGAAAATAATGATAAATAATAGATTTTGAGTCTAAAAAGCATCCAATGGGCGAGAAAATGGAGATTCCTTCCTCTTTATACACGATAAAAATAACTGACTGAGGGTTTTAGAAAATATAATGTATAAAAGGAGATACGGATCTAAGATACGGGAAAACTTAGTTACGGTGAATCTACGGCATAAATATAGTTGAAATATATAAAGAAAAAAAGAAAGAATTATATACAAATCCTTAAAGGAGAAAGGGGTTGGACCTTCTCCAAGGAACTAGCTCAAAATCAGGGTCTTGACCACCGCAAGTACAACAACGGGAAAAATAGCAGTTTCTACAAATGAATGTGCATTAAATGATGTATAAAGCTCTGGCCACATGCAAAATGTAAATATGCTCGGAAATCTCCTTTAAAGATCTTGAAAAGCAAGGGGATATCCTCCTCTAAAAGATATTTCAGGAGTTGAATTACAAGTCCCCCCTTTGCAACACCCTGCAACACGATATTCCTTGCTACGGAATAATGTTGTGGCTAAAGGAGGATGCTTAGCCTCAAGCACAAGATGTAGGAAAATGAAGAACAATTCTCCTCCAGAAGACCTCAAGGAAGGAAACAAAATCTCTAAGCGAGGATACCTTGTGCTAGCGGCCACTTTCGCATACTCGACTCAGGTGAAGAATGCTCAATGGTCTAGCGAGACCAAAATCAATAATCCATAAGCTACTTCCCAAATGTATTGATAAGGTTTGTGAGCCTCCTCACCTTGAGTCCCACCCATTGGGGTTTCCAACACCACATGATCACTTGCCCTCAAAAGCTAACGTTGCTAGCTCCATCGAGGCTGCTCTCCTCACTCTGCGTTTTGACTTAGTCGACTTGGTAGACAACATGATTCTCTTCACATTCGCCAAATGGAAACTACTAAATCTAGCTACTAGGATGTCCCCTTTTTTATACCAAGAGGATTTTATGCTAACAAGACAAGTATGGGTCTCTATCCCCCATTTGATGTTTTACTAAGTGGAAGAATAAAATTAATATTCCTATAGCTGCATGTAATTTTAGAAATATTACACCCCACCATTATCTCTTTGATTTTTTTCACAACTTATTATTTTTAGCATTTTTCGGGTCTTTGAACTTAGGAAGCCATTTTGAAGCCCTAAATAGAGATAGTATGCCGAAGTTACATCCACAGGAAGTTGAAACACCAAGTTGCAGAAAGCGGGGCCCATAGTTTTGGTGCTTCATCTCCTAGGGTTAAGTTTTGGGCCCAGAGTTCTCCATTGTTTCTTCACAATAAATAGGCCACTGAAACCTCATTGTAACACAGGTTAGAGGAGTCTGTGTTTGCCACATCTATTCTAGGAGGAATTCGCTTCTGACACCCTAGCTATTTTATTTCCATCATGTTTTTAAGCATCATACATGATTTGATATTAATGAAATGAAGCCTTATTTCTTGTATTTCTATGTTCATGGTTATTACTATATTCGTATGTTCACATAAATCCGGATCACCTTGTGATGAAGCCTTACAAAGTATTTCTTTCCTTTTCCGATTCATATGTAATATTTGTGTTTAGCCCTCTTTCTAGCCCTCCTAATTCTTGAGAAAAAATCACTTTACGAATCCTTAGTTGTGGCTACCCCTTTGTGATTGTTTCATCATTCTTTAGATCTACGAGTTGCATTTTTCTTTTGATAGGAGCCATGAAAGAAATTTTAGTTGTGACTCGGTATTATTAGAGGTCTCGGATTCGGACTAACTTCAGATCATATGTAATACAAACATAAATCTCGACCTTGTGATAATTGAAAACATAGATCTAACCTACTGCATCATTATAGCTAAAGGCTACGAGAATTCAATGACATTTCTTCTAAACCTTTAGTTTTCTAGAGGAAAGGAGATCACGAGAGACTTGTAGAAAGAAGTTCTAAGTGATTGATATTTCTCTGTAGGCTTGTCTACGAGATACGATACCATGTTAATTTAGATTAACATGATCTTTGCTTAGGATAATTACTTTAATAGGCAGATTAATTCCATTTATATCAATAGCGATCACATAAATACTATCCAGTAGTAATTCAAAAGGTCATAAGAAATATGTAGAAGACAAGCCAAGATAGGAAAACAACGGGGGTGGCCCCGAACGGGGGAAGAACCCCAAGATGGGGAAAACCTTTATTAATTCTTCTTATATAGTATCAAATATTCAATAGAGTGAGAGAGAGAGTACAATGATAGAGTAAAATTTGACTTGCGAGAAATGCCACTTATCTAAATCACAAAGAAGTAACCCCATAAAATCCTTTATTAAGTTTGTCTTCGGCTTTCAAAAACCCTTGCCTTAATCGGTGGTCCATCTAAATTCAAACAAATTAATCCTCGAAAAGGATAATCGGACTGAATTATTTGTGTGGCCTTCACTTTGTTGATTATGATGGATCCAGTTTGATGAAGATTTCTATCTGGTTAGGGAACATATTCCAACATTTAAATAATCTTCATCAACATGCTCTCACTAGATATGACAACTGACTCGATCAGCTTCTCAACCACCATAAAACATCGAGTGAAACCTAGAAGATTCTAATGCATGACTACGATTAACAAGAAGAGGAGAATGTTGACTCAAATGATCCGGACTAGGCTTCCAACAATATTATCCTGCACTTTGTAGAAATCATCTTTACAAGGAGGGTTTCCTCTTGATAAATGCCTTAACACAGCAGCTAGAAGATTCGGACATTTGAAGAGAAGATAAAATTCCTAAAAAAAATCATAAATATGCCTTAAAAAACTCATCCTCCATCTGTGGAACTTGTCCTTGGACATGACTAAATAGAACCCAACGTTGACTCGATATCCTTTGTTGGAAATCAGAATTCTCCTATAGCTACTTGAGGACAATAATAATGGTATTGATGAGCCAAGGATAGGTTATTATATCCTTCTTGGGTATTTGAGCTTGATTACTCTTGGAAGGAAATTCAAATTTTCATTTCAATTTTTCTCACCTAAATAAGGTTATGCCTTATGCAATTTCATTTGAGTTAATGAATACTTTTCCTTGTCCAAATTAGAGAATATTTATATCAATTTGGTCCTCTTGAGAAGAGGAATTAGTGAGATTATTATCTCCATCAGCTGGCAAAGGCAGAACCATAGTGGAATTTGGCCCTAGTTTCCAATTTTAACATTTTCTCTTAGTTGACATCCTTCGATATTGTTGTAATTTAGCTTTTTTTTTTTGTTTATAATCTTTTATTTCTTTTGATGTTGTTTAAGTTAGATTTTTTTGGGTTGTTGATTTTCATCTTATTGACTCGGTGAAAACTAGCATGCGCAAATTTGGTTCAAAATTCAGCTAAAACGTAAGATAGGTTGGAAACCTTAAAATAAAAGGAGAATGTTGATGGAAGTGAGGTACTCAAGTCGATCTGTTTTTTCATCCATTATTTTTTTTCTTACATTTAATATGATATGTGTCAGTCCTTAAATTTATATGCTCTTGCCTTTGTAGGTCAAACTTGTTCTTGTTTAACTACTTGTCGTTTAATCTTTTGTGTAGGCTATGAGATTTGGATCAAGTGTGATAAAATCATCCCAATAGGATATGTAAGTTTAGCTTGATTAGAGAAGTATGGATGTCGGATTTTTTTAAACTTTCCCATTCATATTTTGCAACCTTGCAATAACTAACATAACTAATCAATTTCCATTTCATGATGTTGTAGTAAATATTCTACCAGTTGTTATGCCATTTTACGCTAATCAACCTTTAGTTGGCTATTCGGCGGCAGTTGGAACCTCCTTTATATTTTAGAGTAATTTTGCTACGGTGTTTTGTATTTTTTATCAATATCTCGATCTTCTTGATTGAGCTCTTCTTTAGTTAACTTTTTGTGGTTAATTAAATATACTCTAGCACCATTTTTTCTCCTAGTGTATTTTATTGATCTGTTGACTATTATTCATATGTTATTAGATGCTTCCCCAACATAGTTTAGGAACTCCTATTCCTCCACAAAGGCATGGAGAGGTTTGGAATGTGGAGTGGGTAATTTATTATTCAATGTTTTACTTATTCATATATACACATTTATACGCTTGTCGAGATGTTTCACATAGCTACTTTCCTCTTGTGATGATTTAGGGACATGGTTTGTCACTGGGGAGAATAGAGCGTTAACAAAAATTTTCTTTGGCTAGGAATTCATGTCTTAGAGTGATTAAATGTATGTTACAACTACTTTCTTCGAAAGTGTGCTTGGTTACTTTGTAGTGTTGCTATATTTTGTTTTATGGTTGAAGGTTGCTAGTCACGATACCATATTCAAAATAATTAAAGTTAGAATTATATTCATAACTAGAGTGGTTGGGACAATCCAGTTAACGAGCCTATAACTCTGGTAGGGAGGGTGTTCCACCTTAGAGTGTAGCAAAATATTGTACAAATACATTGTTTATTAGGATATAAGTGCTCTCTTATGCCCAATTCTTTAGTTGCACGTGATGTTTCTCTTGTTCATGATCTTCTCTTCTCTTTGCGTGTTTTGTGTTTTTTTCTTTGGTTAGGGTGTCTTTGTTGGTTCTATTTGATCCTTGTTTATCTGCATCATGATCTCAAAACTTAGTGGAATTTTCTCTCTAGGGGTTCGATAGGAAACACCTTAATTATCATCTAGAGTTCAGCGTATTTGAGTTCTTGTAAACTAACGAGAATCGGCCCGACTTATCCCAACCATCCAATTCCTGAAATTAATTTTCCTTATCGGTAGGTGCATAAATTTTAGCAAGGTTGAAAATTAAGCTACCTTAATGGGTTTGTTCCCCACCCCACAGTGAAGCAAGGCTAATAGAAATTAAAGTGGCAGGTCTTCCTCTCGGGACCCATATGACTAGAAACAATATGACCCAGGTGGAAATAGAATTTAGGATCGGTAGAAGTACAAATATAGTTAACTTACGTAATCACGGAATATGGAAAGTAGGGATCATAATTCTAATGTTATGAACTACGAATTTTATACGAGTGCATACCTTCTTGACATTCATGAGGTCATTATAATTGTGGATTAGCATTAATGTAGTCCATATTCTCTTACCTTTTAAGGTTTGGTTGAAGCCATGCCTTTAAGCCTATAAATTTGTATCCAATTTCCCATATTGGGAGCCTTGGGTCATTTCAAATATTCCCCATTTGCTGGCCTTGAAGCTTGCCGGTGTGCCCATTGTAGTGGCCACTTTATTTTGTTTAGTTACCCCGCTTCTTCCGGGTGACATGAACCCACCTTTGTTGTGCAGCAGAAATACATTTTGAGCTTGGTGCCGAGGTAGAATCGATAGGCAGTTGGGGCATTATGTCTAGCTTGAGAATGGGGGAAATCCTCAGATACATGGAAAACTCTTTGGCACATGGAAATGGGGATTATGGAAGTTGATGTACCTCATTGGATGTTTAATAACTTTGTCCCCAACCGGGCAAGAACTACCTTCAAATAATTTGAAATATAACACACCAAAATAGGCACATAAATTCTATCTATAAAGCCTTATTTGCCTTGAGAAAGTTGGGTTATTACAACCCCTCCAAATCAACATAGTTGGGAAAGATTATTTGGTCGAGAAAATCTCATCTATGAAGATAAAATAAATGAAGAAAGGCTATTTATTTACAGATCTAAATGAATGCTTGCATATGCCTTATTTGACGATTATTTCTAGTTTGAGTTATGTGTAATAGAATTGTCAACAATGGAGGGAATTTTTTCAGTGACTAGGTCGATCACATTTATATATAGTAATTTGTTTTGTTTACCAAGGAATTAAATAGTCGAGCCGCATGACATCAATGTTAAAGTTTCAGGATGAATGGAAAATGACAATTAATGAAAAAATAGAATTTTCATCTCTTTGACTAGAGTTTTCTTTGAATCTCCAACCATGTGAATTTTTAGTCTTATGGATGTTATGAAATAGAGTATAAGACAACGAGTGGAAAAGATACAATATTTTATTTTCTTACGATAACATGCAATCCAAGGAGAAAAGATACCAAACTATGCGGGTTCTTTCGTACTTGGGGCAACTTATCCCACATAAACCAAATGCGATTGTTACACTCTTGCGAGCGTTCTAGCAATGATAGGCAACAAATGTAAACGGTAGCAAACCAACCCTTGTTTTCTTGATGATAATGTCAAATCATTCAAAAAATTGTCCTTTTACTTATGTCAAATGTTCAAGACATATAGAGTTGTAAATAACAATGCATGAAGAACATATATGGTTGAAAATCCAAATCTGGAAATTGCACAATTTTTGGATAGTTGAAAATGCGAGGTTGGGTTATTCAACCCATTCGAACAACATAGTTGGGCGAGATAATTTGGTGAGAAACTCTCATATATGAAGATAACACCAATAAGGTGATCTTAGAGATCTAGGGGCCATGAACCTGATATCAAGCATAACTCTTCTTTTAGTAAAAATAGAAAAAAACCTCGTGTCGGGGTTTAGGGGCTTGGAGAGTGCCCGGCGGGTGTCTTGGAATTGTTAATCCGAGCCCTAAAATAGCCTAGCATAGTATGGTGGATGGAACAATGACGAGTTTACGGTTTTTGAACAAGTCACAATCACCATATTGCTCAATCAACATAAATATCCATTGTAATGTCATTAGAATTAGTTCATTACCTTGTGAAAGGTTTTTGCTTAAAGAAACTTTTTGGCGCTTTTCGGTGGAACCATTCTCTCATAGTTAGAATATGAAATTTTTTTATGGATGATAGCAGGTGCTCTAATAATCAAATGGCTTTTGTTTGGTTCATGGGATGCGATTAAAATGCCCCTTGGGCGCCTTTGGACGGAGTGTAAGTGACCACTTGGAGACACTACACACTAACTAAATTATGCTGACAAGTAATGAATACAACAATGCACGAGGATGCATATATGCACGAAGAAAATTTGTTGTGGTTGTAATAAGGATTCGAATATTTATAAATTCACAACATACATTGTAGGTTGTTAGTTTGTCTTTCTTTATTTTAATGTTATTATGACTCATGAGTACTCTGGTTTGAAGGTTGCAACATTTTATTATTATTTATCATTGTTATTTTTTTGGGTAGTATTTTAATAAATTTGACTAGGAATCATTTTTATCTACCTTTTTATGCACTTCTAGTAGTTGTATTGATGTCTTGATGCAATAAAATTGATGGACGTAATTTCTTTGCTCATTTTAAATGAAAAAGTGACTTATTTAAAATAAACATTACATTGTGAGACTTGATCCAAAAATTTTATTAAGTCTACACGAGATTTTCTTTGATTTTTAGATAGATCTAGATAATAAAAGTTGAGTATCTAAATTCGACCTAAATAATTGATTTTGATTTGCCATCTCTTAATGTTAGGACTCCATTCGATTAATTCAGCTGTTTTGTAAGTCTTTGGTTTTATGTACTTCTTACAACAACCAATACCTTGTTATCATCAAATGTAGTTGTAGTTTTACTTCCCATCACTACAAGAAAAAAGCACATTGGTGAGGGAAAAAAATGGTCACCATAAGCTCATTAGTGAGGGTCAAAGAGCCTTCGTCACCAAAGCGCGAACGTCACGAAGGTGGCGTCGCCAAAGTATAGGTGTTGTGGTGACATTCAAGGTCCATCACCCGATAATGATTTATAGTGACGAATAGTGACCATCACCATTTCATATGAGCAATGGTGACGGATAATAACCTTCGTCACCAAAAAATGAACGTCACCAAAGGTGGCGTCGCCCCGAATATAGGTGTTGTGGTGACATTCAAGGTCCATCACCAGTAAGCAGTTGCATAGTGACGGATAGTGACGGAAGTCACCATTTCATATGGGCAATGGTGACGGAAAATGGCCTCCATCACCAAAAGCGAATGTCACCAAAGGTGGCGTCGCCGAAAATATGTGTTGTCGTGACATTCGAGGTCGATCACGAATATTGATTATAATGACGGATAGTGACGGAAGTCACCATTTCATATGAACGGTGACGATTTTTTGTGATGGACCTTTCATGGCCAGGTCTTATTGGTGCATGTATATGGTGACGTTCATTGGCGAGTCACATAAACTCATTGGTGACATCAAGGTACATGCGAATAATGACTATAATGACAAACAATGACCCTCACCATTTCATATCAACAACAATGATTTATGGTGACGGACCTTTAATGGTCGTCACTATTGATGTGTATATATGGTGGCGTTCGTTGGCTAGTCACCATTTCATATTTTGGTGAGGGTCGAAAAAATGTCACCATAAGCTCATTGGTGATGGTCGAAAAACATCGTCACCAAAAGCTGATCTTCGTCATTCCTATATATGAATATCAAGGCATGATGGAATCGATCCACCAACCTACGCATGGTAGGTGCTCTTCCATTGAGCTAGCACCCTTTAAAAGATGAACTTTTAAAAATTATATCTTGAAACTTCATAGATTGTAAATTCTACAACTTATTAATTAAAGTCTCGGCAAATCTTTTACTAAAAAACAAAACAAAACACCATCGACATTGCGGGTCCCTACCTAATGGTTATGGAAGTTATGAAAAGTAGGTGAAGGAGAATTAGACTTTTAAAAATGATACATGGACTACCACCACAAGAATCCCCCAAGAGATCCGATTAGAATCTCTTAGATAGGATTCAATGGAAAATGAAGGACTAGAGAAGAAGAGAAAGGCCTCGGCGGGATAGAATCCACCACCTCGGGATCAAGGAATATAAGAGGTCCTCAGAAATTCTTACAACACTTTGAAATATGGCTAAGGGTAGAATATCTACTTATAAGTTGCTTATGTAAAATAACTAAAATAGACAAGAAAATCCACAATTATAAAGTGATTATTTGGTATTTCAATCACTAATTTCGGGGCCAAAAACCTAAATAACCTAAAACACTCAAATATCCTAAAACAATGTGTGAAATAAAGACAAAGGAAAAAGAGAATATGTTCTCGAACAATAATACAAAACAAAGACGAGAGAATATGTTCTAGAGCAAATAATACAAAACACATCCAACATTTTAAAGTATCTCACTTGTCTTGGTAGACTTGTACGTCCTTGGCAAATACAATGTGTATTTCTTCCCCACAAAAGAGAAAACTTGTCAAAATAGTATGTTTGACATGGACAATCATAAAAGATACTCTTACAATAGCTACTCCATTCAACACATGCACGGAAATACAACTTAGATGTTGATGGCAAAGTATGGGATAGAAACTACATATCTGAGATGCTAGTTGTCTCCATGACAATTAATTCGAGATTTTACATATTGGTATGATGTTGTGGTGAAGTTCCCGATTTCTAACCAAAATAAAAAGTAATAGATCAACATAACATGCAACGCTAACATGTAACTTTGCTTGATGGCTTCACCATATGCCTCATGCCGGGGGTGGATTTTTTCATACTAGACCCGGCGATAGTTAGGTTCTAAATTTCAACGTTATTTCAAACGGCGTATGAGTGGCGATAGAGAAGTCACATATTATAACTTCCATCATTATAGTATTTTTTGTAGCATTTGTTTTAGTTTTAGGGCTCATGTTTCAAACAATTTTAACATGGTTTTAAGGTTCCAAAAATATCATGGGAAAGTCTCCCTTATTACGTGTTGGTGGTAAGCGTCCATGAACGAGTTTGACATCAATAATCTTGTTATAATACAACGGATTTTTTAGTAGCATGTTGTCATCCTCCATGGTCTCCAAACAAAGAAAACGAGATCACCATCAAAGCATAAATATAACTCGACATATAAGATGTTTCTTTGGGAGGATGTGGGGTCATGTAACATACTCTTGTAGGATTATGAGGCAATATGAAGATGATATATAGAAGAAAATGGCCAGCGAGATTCGATGGAAGCATGTGAAGCCTAAACGGAAACACATGAGTAGATATATCCTTTGATTGGTGGTTCTGCGGAACCCAATAGTGTTGGTCTTTCCAATGGTTGATACCTCCAACTAGCAATGTAAATTTCACCAACAAATAGAGCTAGGGTTAATGACGGCACTAGTATGGCTCTGATACCAATGTTTGGACGAGATGGGCGGCATGAAAACAAGTATAAAAATACGGGTGCAATCAGCAAATGTTTCCAACAATGATGTGGGGTTTTGGGAAGCTTCTTGTGGGATAATTTGAGGGATTTCGAGACAACTTTTCGGCCTTGTGAACAACAATAATCTTTATTACTTGTTTGTGACTACATCTAGGAGTCATTGTATGCAAATTATAGCCAACAGTAACTCTAAATACCCATCAATCAAAAGACGGTTCATCTTTCCCTTCCAAGCATGAACCAGATTTAAATCTTCATGTGTCTCCACCTTACGAAATTTTGTGGCGGAAATGGTGGTGGTAAAAAAAATATCATAAGGGGAAATTTTGTTAATATCTGGTAAAATTATTTTTTGAAACCTTAGGCTTAATACAACGAACCCTTGAACAAAGGCATTAGAACCTTTGTGAAATACTTAGGTAGCATTTGAATTGGACATCGGTATGTCATTATAAACATTGGAGTGCTTTGGTATTTAGAGGCATTTCAAAAGCCCTTTTCATATCTTACTTGGAGTGGTTTGTGGATATACCTCTCATTGTTGGAGTGTTCCTAGACTAGATCCTAGCGATCTAAAGCATGCTATGTCGAGATCCTAGTAATCGGTTGGGTGTTCTAGTAACTTGTTGGATTGTATCGGATCTAGACCGGTGTTCCTCCTTGTGGCATACATTCCTTAATTCATAGAGAATAACGTAAGGAAAAGGAGACCTTGAACCACATGTATATGCATAACCTTATGTTTGTTGTGTGAGTACAACAACACGAAATAGGTCCCGGCCTCTCATCTTAGATATTATCTAGGCACTGCGGGAACGATGCGATTGATAAATGAGTTTCAAGTGACCAGTAGCCCCCACCCAAAACCATAATTTGAACTTAGTTGACTAGCAATAGCAAGAATGGATCTTCTAATCATCGAAAGGTTATATAATTTCAACATTACAATTGCCCCCATGGCCGAGAAAAGCTAATTTTTTGAGTGTAGGAACCTCTTTTTTATAAAAAGGCAAGGTTATACAAGTGAGAGAAAATTACTTGGTTATATAGGTGGTAGAAAGGTCGAAAAGGAATTTGGCCGGCCCAACTTCTGAGAAATGGCATCCACAAAACCATGTTGCATTAGTTTAGGTCCTTGATCTACGAACAACAAAAATGTATTGCTCTAGGGTTTTTTCAAGGTGTTTAATCCATATATGTACTCAAAATTCCATTTTAAATAACAAAATTAAGATTTGGCCAAAAACAAATTTGGGGTAATAAGACAAAATCTAAAAATGTAACATGTTTAGATTCCAAAGACTACATTTTTTGGTAGCCACGGTGCATGAGTTTGTCTATATTTGCATACAATCCATGTTATGTCTTACTTAGTGACCTTATCTTAAGGCATACGGTTACACCTAGTCTAGTATTGACTATGTGAGTCTCTCTATATATATCATTGAATGTTCTGCTTTAGCTTATCCATCCATCCCTTGATCGGTCAATGTTCGATGATGAGTGAAAGCGTCATCCATTCTCTTGCATTTTGGTGCATTCGGGTTTCATTCACTACGCAAATTCCATGCTATTAGTCGAGGGCACAAATGGGAATTGAATCCAAGAAATTTGGAAGGGAAAGTTGACTCATTATGGTCATCCCTAGGAAAAGATCAATGCCCCCAGTTTCTTTCAACTTCGCGGAGGCGATACGCCTTATAAATCTAACCAAGCTGAGGGAGCTACCCTCATCTCCCTCGCTCTCCTTGATGCTAAAGGTAATCATCCCTAAACCCTACCCTTCAATACATACCTGCATCATTTACTCATAGGGCGCTAGCTCATTAAGTATTAGTATTTATGCATTCGAGCCATCTAGCGACGTACTTCTTGGCTATGACAATATTGCATCATACATGGTATGTATTTGCATTTCCCTTTATGAAATTCGTCTTGCCATCATATGCTAAATTTTAAGATAAATTTATAGTTTCTACTCAAATATTGGAATGGATCTCAAATGTATGTGACGCAAGCTTAGAGCTTGCAATACCCGGGATCTTCACAATTCTTATAAACATACATGCTCTATTTTGCCCAATTCAAAATTAGACAATCTCTTTTAAATTCACTCTTTATGCGGAAGCTTTCTTTCATTTTTATGGTTATAAAACCAAAATCCACAATAATCATTTCTCAAACATAAAATTGTTTATCAATCAGATTTTAAATGCTTCCATAACACCGAACTATGCCTTAAGTCCCTCATTCATTTCATCACCAACATTCCTCATGTGTTTGTACACCATCACAAATTCTTCTGCTGTGTTGGATTCAATTAAATGCGCCCTTGAGTTATCATAACAACAGCAAAGTTATTTAAACTGATTTTGGAATTCAACCAACTAATTTGGAAGTCAACCAACCAACTTGTGCCCTTCAATTTTCCACGGTCTTCATTATTATCATAATGGAACTCCATTAACCAAATGCATTACAATTTTTACATGTTTACAAATTTCATTGCAATTTAACATTCTTTTGGACTTAAAATTGGATACATATAAGCGTCTTACTCCGGGCTGAGACCACATAATGATTCCGAGTTTCATACCTTTATATCTACGTTTTTGACGAGAAATAGACTCTATTCCTGTTGTGATTAGCCTCTTTCCTTGTATGGAGATTCACCCGATCGAAATCGATTTAGGCAATCGATCTTTCACGAGTACATTTACTCTGCGGCGCTTATAAACAACAATTTGCTCATGTGATTTCACTTACCTCCACGGTGGTCGATACGCTCCCTTTTAACTCGGCATGCGTTTTCCAACATTCCACTTGAAACTTCTTTACAAGTATTAAAACCATTGTGTCTTCCACCTTGTCCACGCTATCAATTCACTCTTCTCCAACTTGATACCTTCTGTAAATCGATTTCCTATTGTTTCTTCTATACCCTTCGATTTATTATTTAATCGATTCAAAATTAAGTTTCAGCAGGACTGCGAATTAAAAAATAAACTTACCTCTCCTTTGCAACACGCATCATCAATTCGGAATTCAACGGCCCCAGCCTTTAACATTACGAAAACTTGTGCACCGACGTTGTATGATACGTAGATGTGATACGTACCATTGTTGTCTTCACGCCTCGAAATGAAACTACCATGCGATTTCTCCTACGCATTGATATAATGAATTGAAAACCCAAATTTCATCGATGTTGCAATGCGCTCACCATTTCAAATCGGATCCGCGCACTTTCAAATCTATTAACTCGGCATTCGGTGTTCTGTGACCCATTTTAGACTATGAATTCAACGTGTGACTTGTTCTTTCGGCATTTGGCAATCATTAATACATTTGCATTATCGTTGTTCATCACTCATTATATACGTAGTTAAACCCCTCACCAAACCCAAAAATTCACTTCGATTGTATAAGATTTTATTTTTATGGTTTTCACGCATTTGCCAAAGGCTGATGCAACGACTATGACATCTACCATAATGGAGTCAACATATTCAATTATCTTTTGAACCATTCACGTTTCAATATATATACTCTTTTACCCATTCAATGCAACAACGCTCAACGTTCCAACGAATAGCCACTTGCGCTATCGATCACTCGGGGTTTCACAATTTTATTCTTGTAGGTTTCCTTTGGTCGATATTTTCAACAGTCAATTCCTTAAACTTATATATATACATTTACCGAGCGAAATAACTATAACTTTCACGACAATCACCGAATGTATATATATATAATGCGAAATCAAAACAATAACTTACAACTTTCGGCGGCGGATGTTTCAATTCTGTGGCCTTTATAGTTACGAAGGCTTACGGTAACTTCTTTGTCTGAAACCTCTCAACCTTACACTCTCTCACACTCTCGATGTTTTTTTCTTTCAAAACCCCCTTTATTTATACAATTAAAAAAATCATTTAATTAAATGCTCGATCCCTTCAATTCCTCAACAAACCCCTAAATCTCTCGACATCCCTAAAGGATAGATCTTTATCCCTAAAATCCTTGACTAATTAAATTCTATCCTTATCCTTATTAAAAAGATATTCTAATCCTCACCCTTCTCCTATTTTATTCAAATTAATTAATAAAAATATTAAAAATCTATCCACCCCCTTTTAACATATTTACAAAATAAAAAACGCCCTTGATGCTCCGCATCGGTATGCGTTACCATGGGAATATGAGATTGTTTATTAATGCGAACATGAGCTCCCGATTAGACCTTAATTTGGTGCCTTGGTGGGTCGTGTAGCCAATAAGTATCAAGGATGGAGAATTCACACTAAATGGGAAAACATATCGGATGCCTAAGAATGATGGCAACAACACACTCCATGGTGAAAATTTTCCTTTTCTATTCTACATGCATGTTTTATCCGGTAACTAGAGCCTTATAATGACCACTACTCGGGAATAAAATCTCTCTTTTTCGCATATGCATGTTTGTTTGTGGAGGTCTAGAGCACTACTATTTCAAGTAACATATGTGTAGTTTTGGTAGAGTACGGAATGAATGCGGGAGGTGAGAGGCTTTGACAATGTCTGTGGGAAGTATGAAGGAAGCGAGAGAGCTTTGACATGCGAGAATTTATATGACAAAAAGAGTCTTTGAGCCCTGAGGAGGGATACAGTATAATTTTGTTGATACTATATTATCAAGTGTTCGTAGGAGGTGTTAAAATAGGTACGCACTACGGCGGAAAGTACCTTAATTGCCACTATATTGTATGGTGTTCCTGCTTTATCAAGCACGAGGCCCGGACTTAACCATAAAATTGGCCCATGTATCGGTCTTAAAATTGGTTTAAATAAATGCCAAAAATGATGCACGGGTCAACTCAAATCGGTATGTCGGCTCCTTAATCAAAAGACACATTTGTTCGGTTCATACACAAACGGCTATAAATAACTAGTCATGCTCATCATTTTGGAATGAAATTTCGGTGAAAAATACGGTGAGAATTCGAGAGATAAAACGGGGAGGCCAAAGGAGATTAAAGGGAGATCATAATTACAACATTTTGAAATTTCAGAAGGATATATCTCTTGCGGACGCCTATTTTTGTGGAAATAAATTTTTCGGAGGGCGGAATTCGGGCGGGAAATTTCGGCCCTATGAAAGCACGAAATTTTGGCCCCTATAAACACAACTTCGTCCTTTCCGAAGCTCGGACACGAGACTATTCTGCGCCTTTCAGAACCTTCTAATTCGGACCTATGGTGAAATATGTGACCTTGCAACGGTCTTGTAATTCGGATCTATAGTGGCGAGTTTTGAAGACAAATTGAGACCTGAGATCTGCGATTTTAGATATAATTGAAGTCTTGAGAGGAACGGTATTGAGTATATTTTACAATTGAATATATCTATGGAGACCTATTGAAGAACATCTATTTCACACAACATCAGGTTGGAAAACCTTTGCATCAACTTATGAAGATATAAGTTTTTCGGGTTGTAAAATCCATTTGGATCATAAAATCTTAGTTGTGCTTTCAATTCGGTAGATGCATAATAGTCGCGGGGGGGGGAAATAATTAGTCGGGTTTTGAGTTAGAAAATTTAACATTCAGAAAGTTTGTAGTTGATTAGGAAAATTGTGATGGAAGTTAATGTGAGAAAGATTTTCCCTAATTTTGGTCATTTGTCCACGATACAAAAGAACACCTCTCTTTTTCATGTCATTTGCTTTAAGTTTTGATGACAAAGGACAATATTCCATTATGCTATGAATCTTTTGTCTAGAAATACGGACATGGTTGGAGGTCTTGTTGTTGAATGCTTGATTATTTCTTGAATTACCACCATAGAATCTCTAATTACCACCAATTTTTTGACACATAACACACACAACATAGGACCTTAAAACAATGCTAGGGTTTTAGTAAATTATTGTAAATTATTGTGGTCCTCTAGGGTTGTAAATAATACCCACACACACATACTCCTAATTCACTATGGTGACTTTATTGCACATCAAACTTTATATTCTAGCACTAATGTACTCCCACAGAGACTCTAAGTGATAACATTCAAGTGACCATCCTTTTGGAAACGAATCGATGGCTTTTAGGATACAAATGGGTACAGTCGGAACTTCCTATCTGCCTTTCAAATTCACCAAAACACTTCTTGATATCCTAGATCTTGAGTTTGGATAGACCCTCTATTTCCTTGCATTTCTCGACATCGAAACTTTGATGAACCTTGGGAGTGAGGAGGCACACCATCACTCCTAATTTTTGATCATACGATTTAATTACATTAGCATGCATTCATATAGATTTTAAATAAGATAGTTTTATTGATGAAGGATCAAAGCAGAAAGATAATGGAATAAAAAGGACTCACTATCGAATCATATTTTAATTAACAAAATTCTAACAACTGAATTCACTGTATGCGATGATCAATACCTTTAAGGAATAGAGGCCTGAATGAATAACATCAGCACGTACATCGGATCACGGTGAAATGTCATTAAATGATTAAAAGACGAACTAAATTTGTATTCACAAAGAAATCTCTAGAGAATGCAACCCGGTGCATGCTAGCGATTCTTGTCTCCTAATAATTTGAAAAAAAATACAATGCGAGGATGCGGTATAGAATTTCCATATAGACATGTACACACTCTCATATGATAATGCAAAACAAATCAAATGGAGATACGAGATAACACTCCCACGGAAACAAACTACGAGAGAAACGAGAAAAATGGATTATGATATAATGCGATAGAAATAGAGGTTTTCTTACCTTGAGCCCGAGGCTTTGCTTATCATCGGCGATTGATGTTGAATGGTTTTGTTGTCTTGTGGAGCACCTAGCTCTCTTCAAGGAAAAGAAAAGATTCATAAATAAATCATGCCTTTGTTGCCACGATTATTAACAACCATTACTTTTAGAAAGAAAAAAACGAGGAGAGAGGTGTGTGGTAGTGAGACTCCGGCATTCAAAATTTCAGAGAGATCAAATAGACATAGTGAATATCATTCACAGCAAGAGAGAAGACCCAAAAAATATGAGTCAAATGGAAAAATATTAAGGATGAGGTCAAATGTGTGTAAACTTAGATAGAAAATTAAACAAATGAAATATATATAAAAATATACTCACCGAACGGTATACTACTTGAAGGGAAAGGTAGAACGATTAATTTGAGCAACTAATCTTCGACCATTGTACATAGATTGCCGTCTTTTTGATGAAGTTTTATTATTTAAATTAGGCTTCGAAAAATAAGAGTTAACATGCGAAGACTTTCCTTGATTAACAAGAGATTTCTACATAGTACAAGAAGGCATAAGCTAAAATTTAAATAGTGAACCTTTTATTATACTTCGTATATTTGACTAGGCTTGACTTAATTGTTATACGCATGCCATTTATGCATGAAAGCTGAAAACCCATGGCGGGAAAATCACCCGAACTCATCATAAATATCGGGAATCTCCACGATTCTCATATAGTACCAAATCGATCGACAAACTTATCATTATATAGGTTAAATCTTGCAACATGCATGTTTTAAAATAGTTTTGTCGATGTACCAATTAAACCAATCACTTGAAAACCACATGCATGTTGTCTCGCTAAACAAATATTTCAAAATCGAGATCCATAGATATTTATAATCATAACTTGAGAACTAAAGCTTTGTGGCATTAAAGGTGCAAAAATAACAAACTAATGGAATTTCGAAACCTTGTAATACACATAAGAAACCATTTAATCAAATTGTAAAATATATCTAACCACAAGATTAGACGAGATAAGCCTCACAACCAAGCACTTCCTTTTACAGTATACAAAATAGTGAAAAAGGCATAATATAAAGGATGTCCAATCTTGTAGTATTCTAGGGTAATTTGACTTAAGGTTTCGAGGTATCTAGGATTCCAAATAAACTTCCTTTTACTCATTCAATAATAAAATCATCAAATTTTCAATTACCAAATACGATATGATCCATGTTAAATATCACTACATTTGTCAATCATTATAACACGGTATGCACTAATAATATTATTGTAGAATTCGGCAAACCATCGAGTCCCCGGTACCACGAGAAAATTAGCAAAATTCTTATACACCAATGACTTTGATTTCACTGTGCACAAATAATATTCTTTAAATACCTCTAAAAATAGAATACGCTATAGGATACAAATCTCTATTTTCGGGACTTACGGTAACCTTCCCAATCTTATCACGGTACATATCGTGCTCCAGCACCGATCGAGCACACTTCGGGAAAATGATGATCTCGGGAAAATGACTTTGTCTTAATAATCTCTTATGGGTGAAATGTTTTTCCATTTTCATGACCTTGTTATAAGGCAACACTTTACATATTGTATGTTGTCTGCGATTTGGAAAGGAAGTCGGTGTTGAAATAAAAGGACGGTGAAAATGTAATTTTTTAAGAGCCCACTTTCGAAGCTTTGGGCATATATGGGACAATATTCCATTGTCTTGCTCGAATCCTACACTGTTACATCCACTATGGTGACTTTATTTCACATCAAACTTTATATTCTAGCACTACTGTACTGTCCACAGACTCTAAGTGATAACATTCAAGTGACCATCCTTTTGGAAACGAATCGATGGCTTTAGGATACAAATGGGTGCAATTCGAGACTTCCTATCTGCACTAAAATTCACCAAACACTTCTTGATATCCTGGATCTTGAGTTTGGACAGACCCTCTATTTCCTTGCATTGCTCAGCATCAAGCTTTGATGAACCTTGGGAGCAAAGAGGCCTACCACATCACTCCTAATTTTTGTTCATCTGATTTAATTTCATTAGCATGCATTCATATAGATTTTAAATAGAATGGTTTATTGATGAAGGAAAAAAACGAAAAGATAATGGAATAAAAGGACTCACTGTCGAATCATAGTTTAATTAACAAAATTCTAACAACTAGATTACTGCTATGCAGTAGTCAATACCTTTAAGGAATAGAAGACCTAGATAGATAACATCAACTTGTACATCAGGATCACAGTGAAATGTCATTAAATGATTAAAGGCACTGAACTCAATTTGTATTCACAAAAGAAATCTCCTAGAGAATGCAACCCAGTGCATGCTAGCAATTCTTGTCTCCTAATAATTTGAACAAAAATACAATGCAGGATCTGGTATAGAATTTCCATATAGACATGTACACACTCTCATATGATAATGCAAAAAAAATCAAATGGAGATACAGATAACACTTCCGCTGAAACAAACTACAGAGAAACAGACAAATGGATTATGAGATAATGCAATAGAAATAGAGGTTTCTTACCTTGGACAGGAGCCTTGATTATCACCGCTGATTGATGTTGAATGGTTTGTTGTTCTGTGGAGCACCGAGCTCTCTTCAAGGGAAAAGAAAAGATTCATAAATAAATCATACCTTTGTTTCCACAGTTATTAAACAACCATTACTTTTAGAAAGAAAAAAACAGAGAGAGGTGTGTGGTAGTGAGACTCCAGCAATCAAAATTTTAACAGATCAAATAGACACAGTGAATATCATTCACAACCAAGAGAGAGAAGACCCAAAAATATAAGTCAAATGGAAAAATATTAAGGATGAGGTCAAATGTGTGTAAACTTAGCTAGAACATTAAACAAATGGAAATATATATAAAAAGATACTCACCAGAACAGCAGAACATACTACTTGAAGGGAAGCTGAACAGTGAATTTGAGCAACTAATCTTCAACCATTGCACATAGATTGCCATCTTTTTGATGAAGTTTTATTGACTGTTAAATTAGGCTTCGAAAAATAAGAGTTAACATCTGAAGACTTTCCTTGATTAACAAGAGATTTCCCTGCATAGTACAAGAGGCATAAGCTAAAATTTAAATAGTGAACCTTTTATTATACTTCGTATATTTGACTAGACAGCTTAATTGTTATCTGGCATGCCATTTATGCATGAACGCTGAAAACCCATGGCAGGAAAATAACCCAGAACTCATCATAAATATCAGAATCTCACACAATTCTCCTTATAGACTGCAAATCTGATCATCTGATCAGCAAACTTATCATTATAGAGGTTAAATCCTGCAACATGCATGTTTTAAAATAGTTTGTCAAATGTACCAATTAAACCAATCACTTGAAAATCACATGCATGTTGTCTAGCTAAACAAATATTTCAAAATCAGATCCATAGATATTTATAATCATAACTTGAGAACTAAAGATTTGCAGCATTAAAAGAGGTGCAAAAATAACAAACTAATGGAATTTCGAAACCTTGTAATACACATAAGAAACCATTTAATCAAATTGTAATTATGGAATTTCGAAACCTTGTAATACACATAAGAAACCATTTAATCAAATCGTAATTATGGAATTTTGAAACCTTGTAATACACATAAGAAACCATACA
Organism: Pinus albicaulis; assembly: GCA_034641835.2. Classification (NCBI taxonomy): domain Eukaryota; kingdom Viridiplantae; phylum Streptophyta; class Pinopsida; order Pinales; family Pinaceae; genus Pinus; species Pinus albicaulis. The sequence goes on from CM076584.1 coordinate 1,540,772,788, forward strand.
GACAAGATAAACGAGTCCTTTTGATAATTATTTTTTCATGTATTCTGACATCTTGAAGAGTTGCAAAATTTTAGCAAAGTTTGACCAAATTTCTATTATGTCTTACAAAGATCCCACAGTGATACTTACATTGCTTAAAATATGCACGTGAATTACATACCCTTTGATCAGTGTCAAGTCACGGTTGTAGCAAAAATTAAGTCTCAGCAATGTAGAATTCTATTGTATAAATGAGTTCTTGTTTCTTCCAGATTTGTTCTAGTAGTTGCATATCAGTTTAAAATGTATCATGGTGTCTGCTATTGTAATAAGTAGCCAAGGAAAATTTTTTATGTCAAACAGTGTTGCTTGGAGGATTGTATTTGTTTTGGTGTCTATTATCAGAAGTAGGAAAGTTATTGAGCATGCACATCTTTTGGCTTCAATCAGATTCATGATGTAAACAGTGACTGTGGAAACTAGAGAACTCTTAATGTCTAGGCTTTTTATTTTGTTCTACGATGGAATACTTCTAATTCTTAGTTGAGTCCCTGGAAGGTTCTTGTAGAGCCATAGACATTAAGAAGCTTACCTTCCAACGTGGCCTTTGATTGCATCACTGCCGAGCAATGATTTTGTCTGAACATAATTACAAGAATCATATGCATATTAGTCTGGCTTCAAAGGTTGGAATCAAATCAATTATATTCAGATTAATTACAGTTACCAACAGCTATATTTTCTATCATGTTCCCTAGTAAGATGTGTAAAAGGAAAAATATATGCCAAACTTAGAGATCTTCTGCTATCTTTTACTAGTTATGTTAATTGATCTTTAAATATACAAGCTAGTGCTCGAACAGTTAACTATTAAAGTGTTTCTGAGTTAATCTTTACTAAGAAACAAAGAAAATCTAACAATAGTTCAAAATTTGTCCTGAGGATGAACCACATTAGATGGTTCGAAACGTCGACCCTAATCTGATGATGTGATTAATCCGAAAGACTCATCTACAACAATATGGATTACAAAAATCTGAAGTCAATAATTGAGTAAAACTGTTAACCATTGAGTCAGTATACTGTAAATCTCTCTACATGGATTTTCCCAAGGTTAAAAATTGTTGAGATACTTCGACTTGCATTCCTCAACTGCTTTTAATATTTGTTTTCTTTGATCTTCCTGGAATCTCATGTTTCTCATGACTTTTAATTCAAAGTATGGGAAGATAGTATTTGAATGCATGCAACTTGACTAAAAACTGAGCATATCATGTATTTTATACTAGGAGGCTTGTTTTATTTGATGTACATAAGTTCATAGCAAAGCTGAAACTTGGATTCTTCATGTGAATAGTATATAAAAGTTTAGTTCTGTTAGCAGTGGGCTTGTATGCTTTATACTGCAGTATCAAGGATAGTGATTATTTGATAAAGAATACTCATGCTCACTCTTATGACCCTAATGGGAGTATTTTTGTGGTCAAATGTATATGTAATAAAGAATTCACATGCTCTATGGTATGACCCTAATGTGGTCAATGGTATATGTATCGAGAATGTTGGACCTAGGAAATGAGCGAGGATATTTATTATAAAGGTCAATAGAGTCATTATCAACCTCAGAGACCTATGGTCTGTATTTATAGATATACTTAGGTTTTCTGGGAGTTCTCCTAATGTGTTAGGAAATATTGTGTAAGTCATCATTATGATATTTATGCGAGCTGTGCTCCACACCTATATTATTGTGTGTACATGTTCTGGGCAGGTTTATTATACTATTTTGTGTATTAGGCTAATAACACTCACATTTGCCTTGCTGGATGTTTGTTATGGCAGGCTGCGACTCTTCTTCGGTACCTGAGGGAGCCGTGAAAAGAAAGCCTTTGAGCAGCCATTGGAGTTCACAACATTATAAGAAAAACTCCACAAGGAAGCTGTCTTGAAACATAATAAAGATAAACTATAGATTCTTTATGAGTGAGGCTGTAAATAGTAAGAGTGTTTGTAATTATTACAAGTTGCGCGGGATCATATTGTATAGTCTAATCAGAATTGGCCTGTCCTTGACATATTTTCTATTACCTCTGGCGATCTTTTAGGACAAAATTTTATCATGTTCTGAGTTGACACCATAGCCTATGACGAGCTTTCTGGTGGCTCCTAGTGTTATTAAAAGTTCAAATTGAACCATGAATGGTTCAACTGAGCTCATAGAAATACATGTATGAGATAGCAGTCCACTATAGTACCATTGCTTTCGATGCATTTTGTTCTTATTGTGTAGAGCGGGGGAAGGGGATAGTGTCGGTAAGCTTCTCTATCATTTTGAAAGTGCAGCTTATTTTTTTTCACATGTTAGGCTGTATCATGTACATCAGGTTTGAAATACGCATGTATTTATGCAATTGATAGCTTTTGCAATATCTGTAATTGAGGTCTTGCAGATATTTTGCAAAGACCTGGAGTGTTTCATTCAGCTAACAATTGAGAAAAAAGTGTTTCATTAAGTTATTAATTTCTTACATGTATTTCCCTCTGAGCCCTCTGAGCTATACTAGATCATTTAATTATGCAGTAATTAAGTTTAAGATTGACATGCTTGTAGATTGAAGGTGCCCAAACCCTTTTATTGGAGATTCATATTTGTACATCAGAGCTAATGCATTTCTTTTTTGGTCAGAAATGTTTGGCATTCTATTATCGTAGGCCTTTGCACTCTGATAAATTAGGGATCCATGGCCCATCTGCGTTTCATTCTACATCCCATCTCCACCATTTTCATAATGTCTACTACCAGATCTGGATAACTAATTGAATTCTTTAACACTGGCTATGGCATTTACACTCAGCATCACAAAATTCCATGACTCTTGGTCCAGGTTACAACTGTTACAAAAATTATTTACAAATAAAAAACCAATCTCCTTCTATTACGCAGGTACCTTATATGCTGCCTCAAGTGGAGTTGCCAATTTTAATTCCAATGGGCCTAATGATGGCCCTACCATCATTGGATTCTGATTTTCGTTCTGCTATCAATCTGGCTAGACTTCTCCATCTTGTTCATCCATTCCCCTGGTTTAGTTATAAACTTTATGTTGGTTTCCAAGTAAAAATGCCACTAATCTGGATTCTTAATCACATTCACAAACTGGTGATGGAGTTCAATATTCTCTCTAAACATTGAAACTCCAAATCCAACCAATTTCTGTTTGAGTTGTAGGCTAGCCCATGTTACCAACAAAAATATGTTTCTGCTCTCTCTGGCCCTTGTGGGTCTTGGTTATGTAATTTTTGGATGGGTTTTCATGATACTTGTACTTCATTTCACCCCTGTTTACAGTATTCCCCCAACTTTTTCCACTGCGACAAGCATTTTCTCTCTTACCCAGTCATAGTCTTATCTTCAAAATGGTGTTGTAGTTGCTCTAATTCATCTGTGTATAAAATGGTTCTTCTTTCCCAATCCTCTCGCTAGGCTATTTTGAGACTTGAGTTAATGGTTCATTTCCCTCCTATCTCTTCCCCAGCATGTGCAACAATGCTACTTCTCCCTCAACTAGGTTGGAGCTAATGCATTGCTAGTACAAGCTGTCTAGATTTGAATTATGAATACGACAATTGAATATGATGACCGGAGCATTTATCAACTTGATGATTCAATTTTCACGGGATTTTTCTCAACCCACTTAATTTTACTATGTCAACTGGGCTAGGAGCAAAGTGCATGAGCAGGTTATCAGGCGGAGAAAATGTTTTACTTTTTGGTAATGTGATGTGCACTGTGGGGTTTATAATTCTCTGCAAAATGATGTTTCCAAATAAATAAAAAAATCAGAATTCTTTTCCACATTCTGGTAAAAAAAGAAAAAATAAATTAATTATTTTCAACATTCTTGTTGATGTACCTATAAATCTATAAAATCTCTTTTCTTCAACAGAAACTGCCCAATTTTTGTGTGCAGAAAACACTTGGGATCTGTCGCTTTGGGTATTGCTATGAAACACTTGGGACATGTTGCTTCGGGAATTCCCATTATGAAACACTTGGGAGATTTAGCTCTGGGAATTCCCATGTATGTGAGAGAGGTGCAATGTTCATGGGCTAAAATGTTGGGAATCAAACTTGATCCATTGCTGGAAAACTCCACCAGTGTACTGCTGACCTATAACCAAATAAACCAGAAAATATATAAACCTCGGCAATAAACAGATTGAACAAAATATTATGAATCCTGAGGGGTCACCGACATGCTTTTGGCATGCTTGTAGGGGTCACCGACATGCTTTTGGCATGCAAGTATGAGGAGGCCTCTGTTCCTGTGGTTGATAACTTCGTTCTTATCTCTGACAATGCGTACACTAAAGGATAAGTTTTACAAATGGAGAGATTGATACTTAGTACTCTGCACTTCAATATGGCAGTGCCAACTCCTTATGTCTTCATGAAGAGATTGCTGAAGGTAGCTCAATCTGATGAAGAGATAGAGAGATCGTCTTTTTTCTTCATGGAGCTTTTCCTGGTGGAGTACACTATGTTGAGATATCAACACTCCATGCTTGCGGCGGCTGCAGTTTATACTGCACAATGTACCCTGAAAAGAATTCCATGTTGGAATTGAAGTATTGAATGCAACTTTGGGAATCTGCCAAGCTAATGGTGCATTATCATCAGAAGGCAGGGGAAGGGAAGCTTACTAATGTTCAACGTGTAGCCAAGATAGAACCAGCTACCTTTATTAGAGACATGGTCCTTTAGGATACTCACAAATTAACAATCATTTTATACAAAAATCCCAAACATAAGACATTTCAGAAATCTTGACAAAATCTCTTAGAGAGTGCATAATTTAATCAAAGCTCTAGTAAATTTCCCTTCATCATAAATTCTAACAGAATGTTATGCATTATAATATAACTAATCTCCAACAAAATAAAAGTAGCAGGGGTTTCCACATATAATCCCATCAGCAAGAAATCATTAAAAGAAAAAACCCAAACATGCGACATTCAAGACAGCTTGAGAAACATTCTTTGAGAATGCATAATTTAATCAAACCTTAATTAAATTTTCCCCTTATTCCAAACTCTAACAGAGTGCCATGCATTAGAATATATTTAACCTGTAACTGATCTGCAACAAAATAAAAATAGCAGCGATTTCCACGAATATAAATTTGGATTTTGTAATTATAACAACCAACCGCCATGTAAACCTAAGAAACCCAGAGAGGGCGCTAATCAAAGCTAGCTCAACATGGATAGGACCCTATGTTAATGAATAGAAACCAAAAGTGGAGACAAATGTAGAATACTAACCACTTCGGTGACAGGAACGGGAAACCCATGTTGGGTGTAGCCTTGCGTTAGTGCTTTGGCATCACCGCAGGCCTGAAAAAGAGATGCATAAGTATTGAAATCGACTGAGATTCCCTTCTGATGCATTTGATGGAGTACACCCAGAGCTTCGTTCCACTGGCCTCGCTTGCACTTGCTGCAAGATGTTGATGATCCAGGTACCGAGGTCGACAGCGGCAATTCTGAATCAATGTTTTTTGTGGGCATTTTCATGGCAATCCTCCTTGGCGGGAAAATGAAATTTCAAATGAAAAAGGTCAATGTGAAAAAAATATTATTTGAATATAATAAATATTTTAATTTTTTTAAAATTTATAAATGTTTTGATGTTTTTCAAAAAGAAAGGCAATTGTATTTGTAAGTTATTTTGTTTTCTCCAAGATATTATTAATAAAAAATAGATGTTAATAACCAATTTAACACATCACCCACCGAAGTTGACCACCTTGACAAAATATTGGTTTTTTCAATGAACTAAAATGTTTTTAATGAACACAACCAAATGTGCATGATGTTGAACAAGTAAACCAACATGACATACTTTTAACAATAGTAACAATGTGTGCAATCTGTGGATTGGGAAAACCAAACTAACATACTTATGATAATCATAATCGACCATACATGCCTATTGTGATCAACCCTTCACGAGTTCTGTTGATTTTGTGCAAAATTAAGCATGTCATGCAACTCCTATAAGACTAACTTTGATACATATACAAATTAAGTTTGTATTTACTTGTTAGAATTGTGTTAAAGTGTTTCCCCTTTAAATGTCAGAGGTTTGAATCCAAGGGAAATTAAGGTATGTATACCTCCATGGATTAAATAGTTAAATCATTGCATGAAGGCAATCCATTGTCCCACGGACAAGGGGATCTCACATGCCAATTTAGCATATTCCTATATTATAACTTTATGTTAAATACTATTATTACTTTCTTTTGTTAATATGAGTGATTTTAATATTTACTATACAGTTAAGTAGATTACCCCTTGACTAATTAGTGAAGTATTTAATATTGGATGAGAGAGTTGTAAGGTTGAAATTTCTATACCTCGTGTTAATTTGGGTGTTTGTATCATTTCAATGCAAAATTGGATTTCATACATATCCATGGATCCATTAAAGCCATTTACACATGCCAACCAACGACATTCAATAGTTGGGTTAGAACTAGCGGTTGGGAGGAGTTCATTATCATATTCATCCAAGGGTTTCCATACTAGAGAAATTAGGGTATGTATTTGATTTATGGGCTAATGTTTGAATGATAAGAGGAAACGAGTTAGTGCAAGTCCTTCTTATGGTAAGGCCCTGCACCTCTTCCTTTATTTCTTAAAGTAAACTTGAAAGAAGTGATTACAAATATATGATACATATAATGTGCAAACCATTCACAACATCACGACATTAAACATTTACACGAGATGCAACTAATTTCATGTTCAATAGATTTTTTCTTTTAAAAAAGAAATATATGGTACCATGATATAATATATTGATTCACCAACATTGACCACCAAACAAATGACCTAAACGACAAATGTTATGTATGGTGAATATCATCCACCATAAACTATGATTATTAGCCACTCTGACACCCCTAATTTTATGGTCACTCATTGAACATGACTCCAAGAGCTGTTTCGAGCTTCTTAAACTTATTCTTTCCCAAAAGACTGACAAGGATGCCTCATTACTGTAGCATTTTTGTCTGCGCCTTTCATCAAATTCTCTACAACCACGTTTTTATGTTATCCTCAATTAACATTTCAATTCCACGTATTTTCTTATTGTGTGTTTTAAAGGGTTTCCTTCATTCTCATGGCAGACACAGAGTCGCATTCATGGGTCCTTATGTGTTTTGGGGACCATCTCATTACTTGCAATGATTTCTCTCTAAATCAACACATGGCAAGCGCGGTATGATCAACCAAAACATATTAGCACCTAAAAGGCCATCGACTTCGAGTTAATCCCTACCCTACGACATGGCAAAATTTTTGGTTTGAATAAATTTTGTCAATGAATAACATCATTGTGAGTAAAAAGGTAATGCAGTTTGGCTTGGCATCTGCTTGTTGCATTAGGGGATTTAATGGGTTAGGGGCTAAGGGTTTAGAGGTTCAGGGTTTAGGGGTTAAATGAGTTAGGGGTTTAGAGGTTTAGGGGGTTAGGGGATTTAGCAGTTAAGGATTTTATGGGTTAGGGGATAGGGGTTTTAGCGAGGCATTAAAAGATGGAACGAGCATGCACATTTGGTATGCTAGTGTTGTATTCTTCTTGAGGCATGAGCGCACGTCTAAGAATACTCTAACAAGGGTTGAAGAGGTGGAATACTTAGAGAAGTTTTGGGGGGTTGTAGTCTCACTTAGAGGTGTAGAAAAGCAAGTTAAGCACCATGAGAAGTTTTGAAGCAAACTTAAGATATTTGACAAGTTGCACAAAGGCAACTTAGCAGTGGTATTAATTGAACATTCTTTGATCGAAATTGATACCCTCTCCTTGGCACTACCACTTTGCAAGACAAAGAAGAAATGTGAAATATATGTGGAACCCACTAAAGAAGTTGGCAAGGTTGTTGCAACATATATAGGTGGTTTTGTCGTGTTGCAAAAGGAGTTATTGGAACTTAGAAGGTGACCATTGGAGTAGATCTTTCATGGAGTGTCAGGGAGGTGCAAGGGTGTAGGCCACATCCTATGGGTATCTTGTACTTTTGGAGTGCGTTAGCGATGTTAGTGCATTGTGTTTGATGAGCACTAGCTATATTATGTTTCATGAAGGAAAAAACCCACAAGTTTGAGATGTCTTAACCATTTGGCATTGTAAGATGTGTTATGCCCTAGTTTTGAGGAGATAATTAGAACCCTCTCAGAGTATGATGGGTTGTACCATGGACTTAGGTCCACTTGCATGGGTTGAGGTGTAAAGGTGCCCCGTGAGTTGAGGAAAATGATTGCAATGATTACCTATATAAAGTGTTTATGATATAATATTAATGATTTTTTTTGGAGAATGGAAGAGGAAGATAAGAAAGGAGAGGCACTAATGTTTATTGTAAATCAATCAAAAGGAAGGAAAAATGTCTCCTATTAGAGATATTTTTCAAGTTGCCTATTCAATAGTATTAAATTTCGTTGGAGCTATGGAGTTAGCCTCAAAAACATTGATTGGGTACTTGAGAAATCCAATACCTGACATATCCAAGCTAGTCCATTAGATAGATTCGTCTTGGGCAAAGGTTACAAATTCTAATGTGCAAATCTCCCATTTTTAATGTGGGTTTTAAACCTTACATTTGAAAATGCTAAAAGTAAGGTCATGATCTTGAAAGGAGGTCCTTAATTTTACCAAAACTCAATGCCAATGTTTAATCCATGGTGTGATTCTTTCTATTTGGGTTTTGCCTTGAACATTGAGATCTATCTTTGGGTCTAGCTATGAGTCTATCGTTTCATTTATGTGTTGAGAAGGTCTTAAGGGTTGTAGGGGATGCAATGGTTATTTTCCAATACCCCTCCCTTGAAACCTTATAAAGAGATAGTGTGCCCCATTTTGTTATCGTAATATTTCAACCATGAGCTCTTCTTATGAGTATGCCCTTGAATGGAGGGTATGTAAAGGAAGTAGAAAAAAACAAAATTTCATGTTGAGTCGAAGGAGGGGTATAGATTGTAGGTGTCTCTAGAGGTCTTGACAAAGGTGAAGGATAAAGGAGTTTACCTCTTATTGAAATGCCTTCCATTCCACCATTCGAGTTGCTAAAGGGCACTGACTTTAAGGGTCATAGCTTAGTTCTCACGAAGATCTTAAAAATAAGAAGGTAGGTGTGATTTAACATAGGATTTATTCTTCAACAGTTGACTTTTAGGGTGAGATTTCCTAGTAAAAATACCCATGTATTGAAAACAAGAGAATACCCTGAGAGAATTAAAAAATCCTAACAGCAGGACTGAACTTTAGTATCTGCCTATCAAAATTTCATATTTGTACAAGCATAAATTGAAGGATGTAAATTCAAGAGTGCAAACACAACATGTACAGTGGATTAAAACAACAAATATATTAGGCCCACTCTACACAAATCTGCAATATGAGAATTCAGGATAAAAAGAGCAGGCTCCAAAAACAATTTCATAGAAGTATTTATTACTCAAATAGAAGAATGTCACAGCAAGTTGTCATCTCACAAAAGCTCCTACTACAACCTACAAGCTAATAGTACTCACTCTTATTATCTATTTCTACAAATGTCTAACTACTGTGCCCATCCTTTTCAATTATAATTTAAGAGAAGGTGATGTTAGAAAACAGGCTAATGATAGCGTTAGTGGTGCATCTCCCTTGAGCATGAGAAACTCCCTCATAACTTTGCCTTGTATGCAAGGATTTTCTTTTAGAGTAGTGCATTATCATAGTAGATATAACTCCTCTCCTGAAGGTGCCTCATTCCATAAGTGTGCACTCATGAATGCACCTGAGATGATGGTGTTAATCTCCTCAACTAGTGTGCCATACTTGGTGGATGTGACCCAACAACTAATTCGTCTATCCTCGAAGGTGTCGTTATAAGCTTCTAGTTGTATTTAAGAATCTTTCTGACTGGTGTACCGCAATCTAGCTTTGCAATCCTGGTGCTGCTCAACTTCTCAAGGCTAAGGTGAGACCAACTCGAACCAACTAGGTAATCTAACACTCTTGAGATTTTTTTTTTCCAATAACCCAAGATTCTCCCCCAACTTGTCAAACTTCCCCTTTGTTAGGAGCTTTGTCAAACTATTAACCATATGCAACTTTGTCAAAATGTGGTCCAACACTACCAACTCCCTAATGAACTTGGAATCTTAGGAAATTGTATTGAATATCAATGTGTTTGAAATGGTTATGACACATTGGATTTTCATAGAGGTTGATGTAACTTTGATTCTCACAAGAGACAATATTGGGCTTCAACAAGTGATTGGTTGACTCTACAATCAAGTTGCAAATCTAGATAGCTTCATAATAAGTATATGAAACTGCCATATACTTTGCTTCAGTGGAACTGAATGCAATTGTTGCTTGCTTCTTGTTGATTTAATAAAAAAGATTTATAAAATGATAATAACGATGTTTAAAATGAGCCTTATGATGGTCTACTTATACACATTGATTGTTCACGAGGTGTAGGGGTATGTTTATAACATCACTTCCCTTGAAAGCTTTGTCTTGAAAGCACATTAATTAGAATTTTCTTTAGTTAAGCACATTTTTGTGGTGGAATGAAGTTTATCAAATATCTATTTATACTTTGTAGAGGTTTGACTTTGTTTTTCCTTTGAGTGTTGGTGAGGTTTATTTGTATTTTTTGCATCATAGTCTAAAGTCTTTTGACCTGATTGTTTAACATGAAAGCTTTATGCTTATTGGCAATATATCTGAAATACCTGCATGATCAAGAAATTGTTATGGTTAATTAAATTACTAATTAGGTACTACAGAAAGAGGATGATGCTTAGAGGGCTTTCTTGGGTGACTATGGGAGCAACCCGGAGGTGGTTAGACAAAGCTCTTCTAAGTTACAAATCTGAAGAGAAAAAACTGGTGATGTATATGTGGTTGCTCAACCTGGGCTGTATGGAAAATCTTGGCAGAGAGTGTTTACCTTTCCGTGTCTTCACGAAAGTAGGTTGCCTGGTCACAGAATAAGATCACTACATGTAGGTGATGGTTCTGTAGTAAGTTCTCAGCCTTATCTTCAGAATGGCTAACAGAGAGGATCAGGTTTGAATATAGGATATAATTTGATGAATTTGGAGATTTAGAGTTAAATAAAAAAATTGTGGTGATGTTTGGATGGGTGCTAATTTGTAGGGTTTTCCATTTTTATAATTGTCTTTGTTGTGCTTTCTACCACGCTACCTAGTTGCTTTCCTGTTGCCCTAGAATTTTAACTTTTTCGATGTCTATATCTCTATTGTTTCTTGCCCCTTTTGAAATGTCATCCTTATTTGGTAGGTGTTTTCTTCAATATAGTGTGAATATTTTTCCATCACACAACTTCTATGGGGTTTGTCTACGCAAATAGCTTGTAAGGCCCATTCATCAAGGTATTTGATGAAATGAAATGATTATCGATGATCACCAACTAATGGTACCTGCAAAGATTTACTCTAACAGTTCTACAGTTTTCCTGTGCCAACAATTATACAACATTTTAATCTCATGAACTAGTCTCCTCTGTTCTCTTAGCTGATGCTATAAGCACTTATTGTTGTTTTCAAAGCTTTTACTCTCTAGTCCCATTGAGCTATTTCAGTTATTTGTGGACATTGATCTATTTTCATTTCATTTCTTCAATTTTTCTAACTGTTATGCATTACCTTTGGCCAGTGCCTTCTTTCTTACCTATGCTTTTTCTGCTTAAGCATTCCATCTAGCTAGAGCAGCAGGGGCAGCCGGAGCCATGCAGTCCAGCCAGAGCCCAGCAGGGGCAGTAGGGGCCACGCAGGGCTGACGCAGGCCCAGTCAGGGTAGCACAGGGGTAGTGTAAGCCCTTCAGGTGTGACGCAGGCCCTTACTGAGCAGCACATAAGCCGATGCAAGCCAGTAAGGCTGACGTAGAGAGATTCAGAGCAGCGTATTATTGCCGTTTTTATTTCTCTGTTGGGTGAACCATTTTTGGTGCCCGGGATTGTTGTACTTAGAAACTGCATAATAATGAAAACCCTCTAGAGCTAGCTGCACCAATTTTCCCGCATTGGGTTTTTTCCGGGGACAGTTGTCCAAAAAATCCATGTGTCACTTTTTCTATGAGCATGTTATTTAGTGTTTGATCTATATGTGTAGGTTGCTGGTTGTATTTACTATTTACTTCGCTAATTTATTGAATATTCCAGAAATTAACTTGTAACTTAATTCAAGTAGGAGAAGTAAATCAAGATACTGCAGTAGGGTTTCCTAGATTAAGAAATTTTCACATTCCCTAGGTCTAGCCCCATTAGGTCACCTAGGGCAACAATTTCCCAAGAATCTAGCTAGAGGAAAAATTTTATCTCCTAGAGGTAGTTGCGTTGTTGGGTGCCCTCATTCTCCTCCAAACTTGGGCCAATTCTGATGGTGGAATCTCCAAATACCTCAAGCCCTAGCTCTAGGATCAAGTTTTCCTAGGTGTTCCCAAGGATAGAACCTAGTAGGATCAATTTGACCTATCGAAGTAAAAACTCTTGTCTGATCCTTTCCCATCACCTTGTCCAGGATAGGAACATCATTGCTTGCTAAATTTCATCCCCGAACCTAGGCTGGGTCCACTTGGCCCCGTGTGGTCCCATTTGGTGTCAAAGGCCTTTCATCGAGGACCATTTGGGAATCCAAGTTCCCAAAGGATTTTAGGGATTGAGAAATTCATTCATAAGTCTTATTCTTCTCCATAAACCCTTCAATCCCCCTCCTCTCTCCCTAGAAGATAAATTCCCTTGCTTAAAAGGAAAGCAAGTCCCACTCTTTATTTTATCTTAGGGAAAGGGTTTTGAGGGTCACTTCCCACCTATTCATTGACCTATACTCTACAAGTGACTTCCTAAACTACCGAGACTCCACCCATCGGTGAAAGTCCGTGAAGAGTAAGGAGCCTTAGCTATGGTGACAATGGGCTAAGCCTCCATTATTTCCCTTGTCCCAGCAGTTGCCCTCTTAGGAACCCATTTTAGGTCCACTACTTGTTTGAGTGGTAACAAGTTGTTCACAATTCCATTTGTGAACAACTCTTTAGTATTCCCACTTTTGCCATACTATAGCTCCAAGATGAGAAGTCCAGGGCTATGGAGGCTGCCCTTCTTCTCACTGAATCAATCCTCTACAATATAGTGAACTAGGGCTAGTTGGTTGGCCCACTTGACTGTTACTTTAGTCCTTCAAAGTATGCACATCCTTAGGCCCTATACACCTGCCCTTCTACCAATTTTGTTGTCCTTCACCAAAACAAGATTCAGGGCTCTTCTTTAACAGTAACCTAAAAACCCTCCAACTGTACTTGGACTACCATCAATCTGCCCAACCACAATAAATTCTTTTTACTGATCTAGGGCCCACAATATTGTCTTCATCTAGGGCTCTTCAAATCTGCCACCTAACAATGGTTTGAGTCCTCTCAAGATCATTGTTTTTGTGTATCGACAATTTGATCTTTGTTGTCCAATATATGAAAAAATATGAACTACTCCTCTTATCATACTTCTAACAATCTGTAGATGACTAAACTAGGGTCACAAATCAGCCACTAATAGTCCATTTACTAATTTTTTATAGGTTTATTCAGATCTTTGTCTAAAACTCTATGGAAAGTCCACCAAAATCAACTCCTCTGCATGTCAATCCATTCTTCATATGGAAAATTTCTTCTGCATGCTCAATCTTCTACTCAGGTTCCACCCTCCTTTGTATATGTTGTCTCCACACATACTGAATCTACAAACCATCTTCCAGATCTGTGCTCTTTATTGCAGAAATAAACCTCGCTCTAAGGGTCACAACCCATCTTCTTCTACGCAAATTTGTCACAGTCTTAAGGGCATACCTTATGAACTAAACATGCTAGGAAACTGTCCTAACTAGGGCATCATACTTATGTACTTCTAATTGTCATAGAACAAACCCTATCCACACATAGAAAAAACACGACTCTTGCCTCCATAAGGGACTCGACCTAGCTCATATGGATCCATAGATTTTGGGCATTTCTTTGACTGAATCTTGACATGAACTTCAGATCTCAATGTCGACCCTCAAACTAGGGTTAACTCAGTCAATATTATGCCTGCGTCGACTTCTGTTATGGCTCTAAATTACAGTGCAAGCCGTCCTCCATTTATGTTGGTATTTATCACAAACCTTGCAGCCTACTAACCACCACAAGGCAAGATGGTATCAACCCTCTCATCTATTTCATGTATAAAATATAACCAACGGGATTCAATCTGATCTTGTAATGTACTAAAACAAGGCATTGAATCCTTCTGAAAAACTGAATCAGTATAATGCATTTGTCATCAGAGTCTTCTGACTACTGCTAGCTACTGCACCTGTCTAGTACTGGATTCTCTATGCTGCTTCTGACATCTGCATCCGTGCCCTTTGAACTATTGCTAACTCTGATTTGTGCTCTAGATATTATTTGACATATGTCACTCTGATTTTTGTCTTGCTGACATCTGACTACATCAATATAATTGATCCTTCCTACTACTATTGTACTGTGGGCTCCTCGTAGCCAGGTTCGATCCATGAGACACGCCATCTCAATGGACCTTGCCCAAATTTCTTATCTTGGAATTATGTCTACACATCACCCCACCTTACACCTCGAGGTATGATTGCTCCCTCTTCCCATCTGGCTCGAAATTTCCCCCTCATGGAGGTCTCTGCTTGAGTGGACGCTTCCACTCGGTCTCCTCTCTGCTTCTCCAATTATGGTAGCTACTCCACAACCTTCTGAGACTGCTTCTCATGAGGATGCACGTTGAGAGGTAATTTATGCTCCCTCTAAACCACCAAGTCTCTAACTTCTGCCTTTCTCCTCAAAGCTTTGCATGCATCTGGTACCTCAAGTGCATATAGGTTCTTGACTCGCACACAATGTAATTGTCTTGACGTTACAAAAAATTTCTAAAAAAGAGTTGATTTTAAATCAATGATATCTCCCTCATTCAAGCTCTGATTCGACTAATTTTTTTTTTCCATTTAGGTAGATTTTTGCAAGGAATCCAAATATTCTATTTATTTTTGAAAAAATCACACCAAAATCTTTATATATTCTTTGCAAACTCACCGCCCAAAAAATTCCTTCTCTGACACCATGTAGAAAATCTAACCAATGAGATTCATTCTGATCTTGTAACCTACTAGAACAAGATATTGAATCCTTCCTACAATTTGCGGAAACAAAACACAATCGCACAATCACATATAAGTAAGAGAAATAAATTATCAATCGCACAGCAACATGATGTATTTGGGGAAAGAAACTGCTCAAAACCCCTCTATCTATATTATGTATTAAGTCAAGGAATCATGAAACAATACAATGCTTAATCTCTCATGAGATTCTCCAGCACTCTGTCAATTGCCTCCTGTTGATCTAGGCAAACTCAGTCTAGTACTTAGCCAATTCTCATCCTTACTTCAGCCTTCCTTTCTCATGCAATTCCTAGGGAATTAACTCCTTATTAATTAGGAAAATCAGTCTTCCTTGATTGCGGAATCCATCATGGCATCCCAATGACTTTATAATTTCGCATGGGAAATTTTCTCTGAATAAAACTAATAGTTATGTTCCATTTAACCTCTATCTCAATTGGGTATTCCACGAAACTGACAGGCATGCAACTATTAATAGTGAATTATTAGTTATCTGATTGATCACTCATTGTGAATTAAATCTAATTTAATTCATTAGACCTCTCACTAGCTCATCACTCAATTAGAACTAGTTAAACTGATTTTAACTCATTTAATTGAGTTAATTACAATTTCACCCCACTAATGCATCAACTTAAACTGGACCCCAAAAATATTAGAATCCCTCTAGATGCCTCATCTTAGACCCTCAACTCGAATTTCTTGAGCTAACTCGGTTATCATGAATTAATTAACTGACACAAGTTGTTATGAGATGAAATTACAATTTATTTAAGGGAAAAATAATTTGGATGCCCCACATTCCTCACTCCTGGTGCATCAAAATTCCTCACCAGTGTGGGTGCATTTTTTTTTGTCCTTTCTGGCTTCCAATCTCACCGTTTCTTGTTGCAAATTTCAACATTTCAGAATTTGATGTGGTCTTCACACAAAGACACCATTGAAATCACATGCCCAGATTTTCATGAGAAATCTCTCTTAAGCTTGATCTACCAGAAGAGAAGCAACAATATGCCATCCTACTTCCTAGCGCAAACCGACCATTAAGGTATGCAACATTCTTATGAACCCTCACATGATTATCTTGCTCTTGGAGGATGATCATGACCTCCCTTTAACAACCCTTACTCGACCCTCGCACTCGACCTACTTTAGGACTACATCTCTCTTCACCCCCTTGATGTGCCAAATAGTGGGAATACATGTCAAACATGCTAATATGTGCCAAGTGATAAGGCATGCCAAGATGTGCAAGTGTGTGTCAATGTGTGTCAAGGACTGTCAAGACAAAAAAATGGAGAAAAAAGTTAAACTACAATGAAATGAACACATAAAAGGGTTAATAAGTCCTCAATTTACCTTTTTCAAGAGGGGCATGCTAGGCACACCAACACTAGGTGGCAATAGGTACCAAGTACAAAGTCTTAGTGCATTCTAAGTGCCAAGTATTCCGTTGTTGCTTCTCATCTACTTTCCAACAATTGATCATGACAAATAAATTTAATATTAAACCATGCCAAATCATACCAAGGCATCTCAACGTATTCCATGCATGCTAAAACTTTCCAAGCGCCAACACGTGCCAAGCACCAATATGTGTCAGGGACTAATGTTATGCATGTTATGAAGTGGAAGGGAATGTTGAAGGGTGCTAAGGTGTGCTAGAGAGTGATAATGCATGTTGATGAGTGTTAAGGAGTACTAGGAAAAAATTCATGGAAGTTAATGAATATGAGGAACTTGTACTGCTAGAGACTAGTGTTAATGAGTGTTAGTTGTCATGCCAAGGAGGGAGTGACAAGGCATGCTAAGCATTGGTAAGGCATGCAAGGGAATATCAAGGCATGTCAAGAATTCCAAAAGTGTGCTTGGGAGTTCCAGGGTGTGCTAATTATATCATGTGCCAATTAATAGTGCCAAGATATGCCAATACATGCTAGGTGCTAAGGATGTGGCGCAGGGTACCAGGGTATGTCAATATGTGTCAAGACAACAAAAGGAAGAACCAATAAGAGGGTTAATAAGTCAGGACATTATATTTTTGAAAAGGGGCATGCTAGGCACACTAATAATAGGTCACAATACATGCCAAGTGGCATTGTGTGCCAAGTGCTAATGTATGTCAATGCATTCGACCAAGGTGTTCCAGGGCATGCTAGGGACTATATGCAGCATGCCAACACATGCTAGGAGAGTTCCATGTTGTGCTAGCGCATGCCACCATGTGCTTGGGCGTCAGTGTCATCACAAGATGTTCTAGGTACAAAGATGTTCCAAGACATGTGGGGTGATAAGAAATGTTAGTGTGTGCCAAAGCATTAATTTAAGGTGTGCCCAGATTGTTGAGTATTGTTAGGTCTTTATTATTAATAGAATTGTCAGAGCTTGATTATGTATTAAATAATATATTTCCTACACACAGTAGTGGAACTTTACTAAAGGGAATTTTCTAGATAGTAAACTTAATAGATATGAATCATGTTTTGACTCATAGGAAATCTCTATTCGACAAGTCATTACTTGATGGAAATGATACACACTAATTACTTCTTAAAAAATTGACTGACCCTAACCACTATGGCCTTGGACATATTATAAAAAATACTCCACAATAATGGTATTAAATTGTTATCTTTTGACAAAAAATATATTAATAGGCACATAGCGTCATCAAAAACTCATTGGAATGATCAATGATGACGGACATTTTTTGACCATCACCAAAAGTAAAAAAAAGAGTATTGGTGAGGGTCATTAAAAGTTCATCACTAGAAGTGTCGCGAAAGAGAGAATTAGTGATGGGCCTTTAACGACCCTCACCAAAAGTGTCATTGAAAATGTCTTTGGTGACGGACCATAAAGGACCATCACTATATACACTTATAGTGACGGTTTTTTAATGATCAATGATGACGGACATTTTTTGACCGTCACTAAAAGTAACAAAAAGAGCATTGGTGAGGGTCATTAAAAGTTCGTCACTATAAGTGTCACCAAAGAATTAGTGATGGGCCTTTAATGACCCTCACCAAAAGTTTCATTGAAAATGTCTTTGGTGACGGACCATAAAGGACCATCACTATATACACTTACAGTGACGGTTTTTTAAGGACCGTCACCATATGTGACATTGGTGACGGACCTTAAAGGTCCGTCACAAGCATGACCCTCACCAATGTGCTTTTTTCTTGTAGTGACATGTTGGAACTTGGCTTGAATTGAAGATGGGAACTTCGTCTAGGTTTGGAGCCCTAAAGGAATTCTAAGTGTGATTGTCTAATTATTGTTATAAAATAGGATTGGATTCCTTGTTATTGTTATTAATAAAATTATTTTTTTGTTGCACATCTGGTTTATGGTTTTACTAAGTGATCTTAACTAGCACAAAATAACAATTGTAAAAGAGATATAGATTCAACCCCCTATAATTATTTCCAATAGTTAGTGCTAGTAGGATTTTTTAGTACCTTAGTGAATATTACCTTGGTATCATAGAAGAATTTATCCATTTCCAGTAGGCTTGTTCATTACCTCAGTAGGTTTTATAATATTTCCCACTTTTTTTATAAATGCTTTCAACTCTTTAATTATTTTAATATCATTTTGAAAATCTATAAATGTATTTCTTTTGTAAATATTGGATATCAAAAGAGTGGGTGATACGAGAGTTATTTTGATTTAGAAAAAAAAACTGATGTATTAATAATCCTATCTTTGAACTTTAGCATTCATTACTCAAAAAATTAAGTCTATTATAAATTTGAAAGTGATGGAACCTTTGTTTCAAAACGTAAACAATCAGGAACTTTCCTACTAATGAAAGTTTTTATTTGAAAATAAAGTAATAACAAGAATAATAAACTTCTCATAATTTCATATTACTTTATCCTTAACCTTTGAATTTAGTTGAATAATAAAAATTTAACCGACAAATGTAAATTTCTTGGAAAATGTAGCCATTGTTGAAATTATACAACAAAAATGAAGTAAAAATAAAAATTTTGTACAAAAATGAGAAACAAAAAATAAAAATTAAAGAAAAGAAAAATTTAAGGACACCCACACCCTTTAATAAATGTGGCTAACTTACATATGGTCAAATTATTTCTTTTCATGAAAAGTATCTCTTTAAAATATGACCATTCACAGGAAAATTTTCAAACTTTCCTTCCAATGTTTTCAAAATATATGTGGAAGGGTCAAGTTTTGAAGTTATTTGGAAAGGACCAATCTAGAGATGTTGGAATTTTGAATGTCTTCCTTTCTCCTCGTGGATTTCATCCCACTTAAGTGCCAAATCACGAATGGAAAAATCTTTGTCAGATTCCAAATGTTTATCAAACCATATTTTAATGAGTTTTTGATGTTCATGAAAAATTTATTTAGTTTTATATCTCCCCTCCTCCAATTTTAATAATGTATATATTCTCACATCCATATCTCTAATTGAATTTTGATTTACTAGAGTTAACTACATAGATGTAAGAAAAATATTTGGAGGTAAGATAACTTCCTTGCCATATACAAGTAAGGGTAATTTCCCAATGCTCACTTTGGATTAACTATGTTGGCCCACAAAGAATTGGATAGTTGATTATACCAGCTTTTTTGATGGTTTTGAACTATTTTCTTTAATATTTGGATCAATTTTGTATTAGTTTATTATGACAATACATTACCTTGAGGGTAATAATTAGCAGTAAAACTTAATTTAAATTCCTTTATCCAAAAAAATAAATCATATTTAGAGATGAAAAATAAGAGGTGTTATCGAATATAAAAGAGAAGGGAACACAAAACTTGGAAATTATATAGCTTTCAAGAAAAGTTATAACTTGTTCATCATTAAAATTTTCTAATGGGATTACTTTGAGAAGAGGAATATTTGGTCTTTTTTATTTACCAAAATTTGTTTTACATGTTCTACATTCCCTTGGATATGCATATGAATCTCTGAAAATAGTTGGTCAATAATAACCTGCCCAAAGAATCTTGTGTGTAGTGGTATCTCCACCAAAATGTCCTCTAGTTGATCCATCTGTAATTAAATAATTACCTTCTATGCATCATATTTCTCTAGGAATCTTAGTAAAACATCATCATAATTCTTCCTAAAAATTACTCCATAAATTAGCTGATATTTAACAATTTTAGCCTTAAGGCTCATTTTGGTTTAGCTGTTAAATGGTCATGTGTAGTTCCATTCGTTAAGAAATACCTAATATTTTAATACCATATTTCTGTTGGTATATGGACATACATAATTTACTCTTGGCTTACCTTTATGTTAAGTCCCTATAATACTAGTGTATCCCCCATATTGTTATTTGTGTGCCCCATAGAACCCTCATATTGTTATTGTTGTGCCCCATAGAAACCACTATTGTTATTGTTCAACCCTTACATTATCATTGTTATGTAGTCCCTAATTATATTTTGACCCTTTAGAATTATATATATACGAAGGAGGTCTTTTCATTTGAATCATTCAATAATTGTTCATTTATGTTATGTAAGAGGAGGTTTCCCCCTCGAAGAGGCTTATTTTCAAGTCGTTGATCTATCTTTTCTGTTGGAAATAATGAGAGGGCGGGGGGTGAATCAATATTCCTTTCAATTAGTATTATTATTAATCTTTCAGAGAATTAGTTAATATTCAACTATTATTAGTGTTTGTACAATGATAGCAGTAAGAAAAGGAACACAACTACACACAGTTTTTAAGGTGGAAACCCTCTCCAGGACAAAAACCACCTGAATTCTTTTTAATAATTCTTTAATATTCAACTCCAATTGAAAATAAAGCTCCAACTTCCTAGAACCTAGAAAATAATTCTTCTCCAGCTCCCACTGGATGGACGCTCCAACGCCCGAGATTCTTCAGTAGTCAACTGAATGGATGCCCTAACACCCAATGAGCTACAACTCACCCTAACACCACCCTACCACCCTAATTTTTTCACAGGCTTGAACCTGTTGGTGACTTCATGCACTAGCCTAGCACCACCCTACCACCCTATAGAAGAATAAAAGAATAATGGAATCTCGTACCAGGGAAAATGGTCCACTTTACAATGATATAGAATGATGTAGAACAAGAAGATACACTAGACCATAACCCCAACTATGAAATAGCCACCTAATGATGATCCTAGACCTCTCGAAACTTCCTCTTCAACTCTTGGCAGATAGACACTTGTACAATTTTTACAATGATGCATTTACAATGACTTAGTACAATGATACCTTTACAATGACTGTATGCAGTGCTGCCCATTTGAAGACTTCAAGTGGTGAACTTCTTGATGTTGTTTTGCACTTTATTTCTGCTCTTGTCATGCTACCCTCTGCTACACCTTGCTTTGATTTTCTGCCCTAGAAAGTCTGGTCCTTTGCATCCCTTGACAACACATGATCTAGCTTTTTTTCTTGCCTTCTAGGAGCTCAATATTGAATATTGTTTATCTCTATCATTTCAGATCCCCAATATGTGATTTTCGGTCTTGTATTAGTCCTTTGATTATTCTTTTCGATGCCATAGGTCTAACCCAATTTGGATTCTTCAAGTCAAAGTTATGCCCAATCTCTCACAATGACCTAATTATGGATTATTTCAGTAGAGCGAACTTGTACGACATGCCACATGTTCTTTTTTCTTCATTCGGCTCTAAAATTGATACAGAGAAAACTATAGTCTGTGCAATATCCACCACGTTTTAAAAAATTTGAATCTGATACTCAGAGAGAGAGTTATGATGATTTTTCCAAGGTCACTTCTTTGAGATGAAGTTCAGGAGTCTGCAAAAACACTGAATTCCATAGATCATATCTTCGAAAATATTGCGCACCTTGATCTGAAATTTTTTACAGGAGCTTCCTCAGGATTTCAGCTTTGCCTCATAAACATGTCAGCTTCTGAACCTTTGTAGAAACAAAGTTATAGCGCAAATTCCACTATGACCTGTTTCAGGTAGAGAAATCCCCGCATGAGGAGGATATGAGGATCACAATTTATATAAATTCTTAGGTTGAGAGGGGCTTCAACAAGTGAACATGGGAGGGACATTAGGAGCTTAAAAGTTATTAATTATTGAATTTTCAATGACCCATGCCACAACCCCATGGGGTTTTAGCCCACTAACTAGGGTTACAAACTTCAAACATGAATATCTATCAAACCGTGAAGAATTACGTGTCATGCCATATATCAACGGAAACATCTTGACAATTAGAAACCATCAAAAACATTATTAATCTATAATATATTAATTTGGTAGGTAAAAATTCACATGCAAGATCAAGGTAGCCCCTGGTGCTACTTGGTTTGACATCAATGACAACCACTGATAAAATTTTTTTTTTTTTTATGATCTAATAACATAACATTTGGTATCAGAGCTCTGGATCGTACGGTTTCACTACTTCAAACATGTAATTTTGGAATTTTAGATATTACTTATTTTATGTGAGGCTTAAAAAGCTGAAATTTTGACCACATGAAGCCGAAATATTAATGAACATAGTGTAAAGATTTTAGAGCTTGGTTTGCTATATTTTCGAATATATCGTTGAAATAAGTTATTATTTTTGCATACTCCAGAATTCAGTCTAAACAAGTGTTCCAAGAAAAATTATCATAACTTTCTCTTTGTGTGTCATATTAAAAATTTCATAAAAACTAACTAAAATTTCACAGAGTATACTTTTGTGTGTATCATTTTCAGGACATAAAGTAAAAATAGTGACACGTGGCATCCATTACAAGTTACCGCTACTAACGTAGTCCATAATAAGGTCATCATGGGAGATTTGGCATAACTTTATCTTTAAGAATCCAATATTGGTCTGAATTGTGGAGTTGGAAAGAAGACTCATAGGGTTATATTAATATGGAATTTTAAACGTTGGAGAGCCTAAATTACAGAGCTAAAATAGTTTCAATATCAAGCTCCTAAAAGCAAGAAAATATGTGTATTTTTTAAAATTTCCATTACTTTTGTTTGAAAATTCAGTTTGAAGTGATTCAAAGGAAAAAGATAGTGAAGCATACATATCAACATTTGGTTCCAAATTTCCTTAAAAAAAAATGGATACACCTAGTAAGAAAATAAAAATCTCTACTATGATGTATGAAGAAGAGGAAGAAATGCAACATTATATATCAAAATTATGGGACCAAGTGAAACAAATTGTGTTGTCACAAAGAGTAAACAAAAATGAACTCAAAGCTAAAATGAATGGTTTATAAGAAAAAATAAAAGGGAACGTGGAATTTTTGAAGGATGGTTTAAAATAATAATGGATCTTTTTAAAGTAGACATGGTCGTCATTGATGTCAAGTTAGAATGGTTGATGAAGTTGTTACAAGAAAGGCTTCCTAGTGGTGACAAGGTAATTCGTCAAAATCAAAATAAGGACAAAAGGAATATGAATTACTATTTTAGAGACTATAACATTTGCTTTAATACTAACCACATTCCAAATATTGATATGATGAAGTTTAATGGAAAGGATCTAGTAAAATGGATACTGCAAATGGAACAACTATTTGATCTATACGATGTGAAACACATGCAAAAGGTACACATTACATCTTTATATTTAGAACCCAATAAATTTGTATGGTATTGATGGATTTGTTCGTGTAAATCACTACTCACTTGGACAATTTTTTTGAGGAATTGATAGCATATTACGAGGATACAAAGAGCAATTCCATCTTTAGCCAATTGATAAATATAGAACAAAAGGGTTCAACTATGGAGCACATTCAGGACTTCCAAATATTAAATATCAAGGTAATTGACATTCCATAGGAGTATATGATTGATATCTTCATATAGATTTTAAAGGATAAAATCCAACATGAGGTTCACCTTTGGGAACCTGAGTGCATTTAGGGTGGCAATAAAATTTTAAAGAAAAATTATGGCAACAAGGAATTATACCACTCACAACTATAAAAATGGAAGTATTGCTACTCCTAACCTCCCACAACCTACAAGGTTGACACCAAAATAATTCGATGGAAAAAAAGAAAAAGGGCTTTGCTATATTTGTGATAGAAAATACAGTAAAGGTCATAAGTGTGCTGAGAAAAAATCATTTTACGTAGATTGTGAAGAGGAGGAAGAAAAGGAAAGAGAAACATAAAAATAAGAATATATACACTATGAACCAACCCTAGGGGTTGAAAAAGAAAAAAAGGATATGACCATGTATTGTAATGCATTGAAAGGAATTACCATTCCTCAAACTCTCAAGATAGAAGGATATATAAATGAGAAAAAGATAATAGTGTTGATTGATTCAGGTAGTACCCATAATTTTATTAATTTTAGAATAGAGAAGGAATTGAATTTCTTTCTATATCTAGCACCAGAGTGTCAAGTGATGGTTGCAAATGGAGGAACTATAAATTTCTCAGGGAAGTACCATAATATCAATCTAAACATGGTGGAATATGTATTTAATATTCCAATGTTTTTCATTCTAGTGGGTAGTGTTTATGTTGTATTAAGAGTCCAATGGTTATAATATTTTGGGACGATTGCTTTTAGTTTTCAAGAAATTTCTTGAAAATTTTATGGGAAAGAAAGGAAATCAAATTAATGGGTATCATAAGGAAACCCGGGAAAATAATTAGCTCTAATGGAATGACAAATATTTTGAAGAAGGAATATCGAGGGGAAATTGCGCAATTATGCTCACTAGATATTCAAAAATCTAAGCCATTTGTTTCTCCATATCTCCAAAGAGTCCTTGAAAATCATTCCAAAGTATTTGAGACTCTCAAAGGTCTCCCACCTTATCATGATGATGATCATGCTATTCACTTTATTCCTGGAATTTTCCCTCCAAACATAAAACCTTACATATATCCCTATTCCCAGAAGAGTGAAATTGAACATATGGTTGCAAAATTGTTAGAGGCAGGTATAATTCAACCTAGCCAAAGTTCCTTCTCTTCTCCAGTAGTATTGGTGCACAATAAGGATGTATCATGACATATGTTTCTGGATTATAAGAGCTCAATAAGCTCATTGTTAAAGATTAATTTCATATTCTTGTCATTGATAAATTTTTGTATAAAATAAATGAATAAATTTACTTCACCAAACTATATCTTCACTCAGGATATCATCAAATTAGAATGAATAAAAAATACATTATGAAAACAACATTCAAAACTCATGAATGTCATTATGAATTTTTGGTCATGCCTTTTGGTCTTACTAATGCATCTTCCACATTTCAAGGTTTGATGAATTCCATTTTCAAACCCTTCCTTGGAAAATTTTTGTTAGTATTTTTTATGGTGTATTAATCTACAGTGATTCTTGGAAAAATCATCTTCAACATGTTGAGAAGGTGCTAAAAATATTGTAGGAGAAACAATTGCATGAAAACCCCTCCAAATGTTTCTTTGGGGTACATGAAGTGGAATATTTAGTTCAATGGTATCTCGTGAGGGTTTTAAGGTATACCCTAACAAATTTAAAGACATAAAGTAATGGAGAATCCTTACAACATTTATATATCTTCAAGGATTTCCTGAGTTGACAGGGTATTATCCCAATTTTTTTAAGAATTATGGGAAACTATTAGCACCACTGACAACATCATTGAAGAAAGATGATTTTTTTTGGACTCCACAAGCAACTAAGGACTTTAAACATCTTAAGGAGGAAATATGCCAAGCTCTGGTCTTAGGTAAACTAGACTTAACAAAAACCTTTATTGTGGAATGTGATGCCTCAAGAAATGGCATTTGTGTTAATTTAATGCAAGAAGGAAGACTCGTTAATTTTGAAAATTTTCCAATCAAGGGAAAGCATTTACACAGGACTATTTATAATGAGAAGGAAATGTTGGAAATACTACACACTCTGAATAAACACCATCCTTACCTGATTGGAAGACACTTCAAGGTAAAAATGGATAATGATAGTCTTAAATATTCATGGAACAAATATTATCTTTAGAAGAGAAACAAAAAATGGTCACAAAGATATTGGGTTATGACTTTGAAATTGTCTATAGGAAAGGGAAGAAAAATTTTGTTGCAAATGCACTCTCAAGAAGGGATGTGGATGTGGAAGCATTAATCTATTCCATTTCTATTATCTAGCCTAATTGGATAAATGAATCAAGGGATGAATGGAAGACTGATGAAGAGATCTAGACACTCATTCAAAATTTGAAACAATATACTAGTGCATATGATACATTTATCTGGAAAATGTTTCAGTATGGTACAGAGATTAATTATATCTATGTAATAACTCCCAAGTCAAACAATGGGTTTTTTTGGAATTTCACACCTCTCCTATAGGAGGGCACTCAGGATTTTTAAAACTTATCACAGGGTCAAGAAGGAAGGTTTCTGGGATGGCCTTAAATCCGATACTCATAATTTTGTGGCAGAATGCTTAGTTTCCAACAAAATAAAGTTTATACAATTGAAAAACCGAGCCTTTTACAACCATTAGACATTCAGAGTTAGCGTTGGGATGAAGTCTCAATGGATTTTATCACAATTTTACCCAAGTCCAAAGGAAAGAGTTTAATCATGGTGGTAGTTTATATAATTACCAAGTATGCACAGTTTTGTGTACTATACCATCCTTTCAAATGCAATATAGTCACTAATGCATTTGTGGAAATATTTAAAAAGCTATATGGAAACCCAAAGATTATTGTAAGAGATAAAGATCCCATTTTCACTAGAAATTTTTGGACAAAATTATTTTATTCTCTTGATACTCAATTAGCTCATAGCTCATCTTATCATCCTCAGTCTGCTGGGAAAATTGAGATAGTGAGAAAATGTTTGGAAGCATATCTTCGATTCTTTGTATATGATAAGAAAACATGGTGGATTAAGTGGTTAGATCTGGCATAATTACTGTGGAACACTTCCTTCCATACCGCAAAAAAATGACCACATTTATGGCGCTTTATGGATATCAACCACCGTCTATCACATCGTATTTAAGATACATTTACAAGGTTCAAGTAGTGGAATATCACATTGAGAATCAATAACAAGCTCTCCAAATCTTAAAGGATAACCTGACACTAGCACAAAATCGAATGAAACAATAGGCTAATCAATGAACATCGCAGTGAAAGAAGTTTTGAAGTGGGTGATTGGGTATTTTTATAGCTACAAACATAAAAAAAAATTCCCTCAATCAAGCCAAGAAGGATAATAAATTATCACCCAAGTACTATGGCCCTTCCAAGGTATTTCCAAGGATTGTACTACGACATACAAATTATAGCTACCTACATCTTTGCGAGTACACCTAGATTTCCATGTTTCATGGTTAAATAAGGTTATAGGAGACAAGCTCCTAGTTTAAACTGTTAGCATAAATTCTTAACGCAAGTGTACGAAAAGAGCTCACTTTAGCTGTGTGTGACAAACAACCCTAACAACAGAAATCGTTGCTTAACTTCTTTAGATCTACAATCAATAGTTAGAAGAAATTCTACAAAAAACAGATCTATTCAGTAAAATTAATTAAACAGTAAAAAGAAATAGTAATTACTCCATCCATCCAACAGAAAAGACAAGATTTAAAGAATTTTAAATATATTATAACACCCGATAAAAGGAAACAATAAAATATACCAGTACTCCTTAATGGGATGGGTTCTTGGTTGTCCTCAACACTTCAGTTCCAGAAGTTTCTCTCTCTCAATGGTGCAGAAAACCCAGAATGTGTTGAAATCTATGGGAGCTTAAGAAGCAAAAGAAAACAATAGCAACAATGAGAATGATCAAAGAGAGACAATGAAAGTGATCAAAGTGAAGAATGAATGGAAAACCCTCCTATTTATAACAAATATTTAGTTATCCTTGATAATGGCGAATAATAAAGTATTGTTGACCAAGATCTAGATTTAACCGCTTGGAATATTTTATTATATTTTGTTGGAGAGAAAAAGTATTTAACTTGGTTAAATACCTTAATTTATAAATAATAAACAAATAAATGATTTATTTATCATTTCAAGAATGTGGTTAAGAATAATTAACAAATAATTATTTGTTTAATTATTTCTAGGTGATTTAGTCAAATTTAACAAGGAATAATAACTAAATACTGATTTAATTAATTATTCCTACAGGAAAATAAGAAAAATATTGATTTATCTAATTATTTCTCATAATTGGGTTAAAGATTACCAGGAATATTATTTAAACAGTGTTTTAATTAATTATTCCTAGAGGAAAATCAAATAAATAAGGATTTATTTAATTATTCCTCATGCGGTTTCTTGTTTTAACCAGAAATAACTTAATAAAATAGGGGTAGTTAAATTATTTCTTATAGTGAAAGAAATTTTACTCTGGTAAAATTAATCTTACATGGTGTACTTCGATCCATCTAATTGTAAATGGTTAGATGACCAAATTTTGGTGATAACAGATTTCTCCTCAATGTGCGAGTGTTAAGAGCCAATCGTATGACTGAAGTACATTATAAGAACACAATCACTAGAAAATGAAGGGAAATAAGAGAGAGAGAGAGAGAGATACATAGATGGAGTGAAGTGAGAGAGGACAATTATTGAGGGGGGGAGACCTACAAATGATATAAGTCTTCTTTAATGTTGTGGTACCTATTCTCAATGGGGCGGGGGAAGCATACCTATGCCTCCCAAGATAACAAAGCACATAGAATAATGGTGCGCCCAACAAAATGAAACTGAGAAATAAAGTACATGACATGCTAGAATAAAATGGGTTAGAAAGAAATATAATTAATCCCACTTACATACTTCGCCTCGAAAAACATGAGCTAGGACTAAATACAATAATATCTGAGTACATGAGATATAATAACAACACAAGAAGCCCTGCTAAACAGGAAAGGGCTATGAAAATATGAATGGATCATATGAATGATGCATGCATGCTATGGGTGCTACAAGTGGCTGAAACTGAACCCATCAAATATGTGGATCATAATCTGAGGTAATCTGGGCATGTGGGGGGCTACCCACTACTACATTTGGCGGAAATTCCGACACTTGGTTTCCACGCTTTTGACCAAATGTTGGAAATTTCCCCAAATTTTTTCCATCCCGCTTGAAACCATTGCTATACTAACGTTTATAGAAACGTGTCTCAATACCGACACTTAGAAAAGTGTCGCAATTACGACGTTTGGAGGAAGATGTCGCAATTGCGACACTATGGCCCAAAGCGTCGCTATTGCGACGACTGCCTCCAAACGTCACAAGTGCGACACAATGTCTAAGTGTCGCAATTGCGACGTTTGGAGGCACCCGTCACAATAGCGAATCTTTGTCCGCCGTCGGTATAACGATACTTATATGCGCGCTACATAAAAATATGAAACTTATATGCGCTCTACATAAAAATGATTTTATTGTTTCGTAGCCGTCGCAATAACTACATTAATGTCTGATATCACGCGCGCATTCGCCCTCCGCTCTTGCAGAACAGCATTCGAACTCAACATTCGCCCTCAGCTCTTGTAGAACAGCATTTTCCCTCATCATTCGCCCTCAGCTCTTGTAGAACAGCATTCGCCCTCAGCTCTTGCAAAATGGTAAGTTCTTACTGCAGGCCCTTCCTCCTATAGTAGGGTTGACTCTATTTGGGTTTTTTGGGTCAATTCCATTGGATTGTGTTAGGCTGTAGGGTTCTCTCTAGATGTCAAGAATCAAGATTCAATACCCTCTATTATCTTCATCACCCAATACAAGATTTAAATTTTTCCCAAAGCAACACTTATTAATTTGGCAGCCATTATTTCTCCCTGCTTTAAAAACCCTACATTTAAATGAAAACAATCATTGCATTTCAAATAAAAAAATCTATTAGTGTTCAAATGTACATGTGTGCTACATTAATGTCTGATATCATGCGCACATTCACCCTCCGCTCTTGCAGAACAGCATTCGCCCTCAACATTCTCCTTCAGCTCTTGCAGAACAGCATTCGCCCTCAGCATTCGCCCTGAGCTCTTGCAGAATAGCATTCACCCTGCATTCACCCTCAGTTGTTGTAGAACAACATTCGCTCTGCATTCGCCCTCAGCTTTTGCAAAATGGTAAGTTCTTACTGCAAGCCCTTCCTCCTATAGTAGGGTTGACTCTATTTGGGTTTTTTTGGTCAATTCCATTGGATTGTGTTAGGCTGTAGGGTTCTCTCTAGATGTCAAGAATCAAGATTCAATACCCTCTATTATCTTCATCACCCAATACAAGATTTAAATTTTTTCCCAAAGAAACGCTTATTAATTTGGCAGCCATTATTTCTCCCTGCTTTAAAAACCCTACATTTAAATGAAAACAAGCATTGCATTTCAACTACAAAAATCTATTAGTGTTCAAATGTACATGTGCGCATCACTTGTGTAGGGTATTCCTTTTCCACTTTCACATTATCCAAGAATGTGTGCAGTATAGTTCATATTTTTTGTGATTTAGATTATCTTGAAAAAGGAAAGATAAATTATTTCCCATGGAAAAATAAGGTTTTCCCTTTTTACTACTGTAAATGGTACAACAAAGTTCCATTTCTACCCGAAACTCCTATGAAACAGGAACCAAATAAAGGCCATGTCCTTAATGGACATCATTTGGCTTTGAAAATGGCCATTGCACTGTGTTGTTTCTTATATTACATCACGATAGTTTCTTAGGTCGTTTCTTGTTTCTTGAGATGAAAAAAAACCAAAGAAATTGTGAAGATCCTTTCAAGAAATAAATGACCATTTCTCAATCATATCTCAACTATTTTTTATTTTATTTAGTGGTTGCTTACTTTGAGAGAAATTTGACACTTTTATAAGGAATATAACATAAAACCACAAAATGGGAAGGAATTGATGATGTAGATGACCTTTAGTTGTTGTCAATTAAGAATTGATAATACACGATGCATGTTCTGTACTACAAACTAGATTCCTTCCCGGAGTTAGGACACAGAGTATTGAATCAAAGTTGTAGTTTCTAACTTCTTGTATTGGTTCATCAATCTTGAAATTCAGACATTGCATGTCTTCATTACTTCATGTTTGAATAATTTGCATCATATCGTACAATAGGAAATTAGGAATTATGATTATTATTACTTTATGGATCTGTTAAGTTACTTTTAAGTTTGCATGGTTTAGTGTGAAATTATTCTAGTGTGCCCCTAGGCCTAGGTGAAGGAATGCCAAGGACCGAGAACCCTAGTTTTTAAATGGTATTGTTTCTTATACCCAAAAACCCCTCAACATCACTTCTTATTAGTTCTTAACAATAGTGTTGTAAAGAATTTGAGAATTGATATAGCAAAATCTCGCACTTCTCAAGATAAAGTCCTAAAGCTAAAGTGTGATACCATGTGTAATTCAATAGCCCCATTGTCACCTCACCAACCTCTTTTCACTTCGGGCTAGTTCTCCTCCAACTCAAGGGGGGTTCTCCCTAGTAGATGTTAGGGATCTAATGGCCCAACCAAACCAAGTCAAGAGCCCCCTAACTCTCTATGTTTACTACTATCAATCAAAATATTTAACAATAGGGTCAGACATGCATCCTGAAGATAAAATTGCCAGGGTATTTTTGGGTAATTTCAAAGGGAAAGTCCCCAAACACATATAATCAAGGAATTATAACATGATTTCAAACATTAAATATCAACAAAATCGTTTAAAAGATATTGAAAGGAAAAAGGTGATGGAAGATAGAAAGTGCCTTACTTAAATGCTCTAAGGATTTTTCAATAGTTGCTCCAAAAGCTTCACTTCAAGGCCCTTCAAGATCGTCTCCAACAATGATATACCATCAGCTTCAACAATGTTGCTCAAAAAATGTCCTCAAGGTCTTCACAACAAGTTTACTAGAAGTTGCTCCAACAATATATTCAATAAGGTCTTCATTGTCAACTCGTCTCTTGTTTGGGTGCCTTAATGTGCAATGACATGTTTCCAGGACTGAATTCAATGCAAGGCATATCTGAAACTCTAACTCTGTCTTCCGGTGTCTTATTAGAAATTATTTCAGTTTTCATTTTGTGTTTTCAAGTTAGATATTGTTTTCAAGTTTTTACATTTATAATTTTATTGCAATGTGGCAGACTAATCAGAGCAGTGCAGGAACAACCCCGAGATGGGATGATCGCGGAAAGAGGCCAGCGGAAGAACATGTAAAGTGCCAGAATTTCTCTATCTTCAGGTATTTTAGTTATTTACATAATTGAAATAATATTAATTTTGTTCAAATATGCAGACACCTAGCCATGGTACACCTGATGATTCCCTCTTTGAGGAAGAACTTTCATCATCCCTATCTCCAGTGTTCTTGTTGCGAAAAAAGGCACGAGATGCAAGGTCGGAATTTAATACTTTGATAGACGCGCCTCAAACACCTGAAACAAAAGAGAGGATAAAACAACTTATGAGCCAGCTAGAAACATATCAGGTAATAATAAAAAGTCAAAAGGATATTTTTTTTGTTCCACATGAGATGAATTGTGATAGTTTGATTTTTAATTTTTACATTGATTAAACTAACAAAAAGTTCTTTTGTATGTAGCGTTTTCTGGCACTTGCTGAACCCGGTGTTGGTGGTAGTGGAACACAAGGGCAAGATATTTCTCAACAACCCTCTCATACACCTTCTACTCCTTTAGGTGCCAGCCAAGAAACACACCCTGCCCAAGTAGACACCCAGCCAACCGCTAAACGTGTTGGCAATGATGAGGCTGATATGGCCAACTACATTATTGCGTTTCCTGAAGCTACACGTGTCATCTCCACAGGGACCATTAATGGCACGTTGTTGGTGAACGATGAAGGTGTCCCTATAGAGCATGTACAACTCCCAGGTAAATTTTAATATTTTAACTATTTCATGTACTTTATCTAAAAAATATTTATCATGATTTTTATTTTTAAATTAATGATAATATCTTCTTCTTCTTTCTTTTCTTCTTCTTCTTCTTCTTCTTCTTCTTCTTTTTTTTGCTGTGTAGGAAACAATGAGTTCTACAGGTTTCTGGAGAGCCATGCGTTGGTAATTTTTGGACCAACCATACACACAGGGTGGAATTCCTAGAATTCCAACCTGAAAAAAGAACTTCTAGATTATCTAGAAGCCCTTTTTGGGGTCGGCACATTTGACAGAACAGCGGTGGCTCGGGTAGCCGGCAAATATTTGAAATATACCAGGGACACCTATAGGACGCAATTGCAATTTAACCCTAGATATGAGCATCCTCTCACATTTCCAGAGAGTGAGTGGAGAGCACTCAGCCATGACGGAAAAGAGAAAAGGGAAAAGAAAGAAGGAAAAATGCCAACTGGACCCGCAAGGTAAATTACAACTTTAATTCAATAGCTTTAATTTTCTCTATGTCTAAAATAAAAGTGTCCTACGTCATATCTGACTTCAATATTTTGATGCTAGGTTGCCTGACACCTCAAAGGCAACCAAAGCTAGGATTTAAAAAAAGGGCCATCACAAGCTAGGCCAGGGCGGCTACTTGAAATTAGCCGCAAGAATTGTTATTAAGTAGCTAAACATCTTATAATTAATTGTATCACCTTCCAACATTTTTGTAATCCTATAAAATATGATTAAAAATACACAATCATATGTAATGTAGAGTGATGACTTCGAAACAGAAACTACAGAGGAAGATAAAAATATCGCTTTCCATTTCGGCTATCAAGCCGTAGTTGAACGTCGCAGAAGCTTGGGGCAGGTCCCAAGATCCATAATGCCTGATAAGGTAAAACATTAACCTTTCAATATGTTTGTTTTCATCCATAAATTTAATTTCTAACAACTTTGTTTAAAACAGGGGAGCAGCACTACCGACGAGGAAAATAACCTAGTTTTAGAGCCAGATGTAGATGATCCTCACGTGCAACCTGATCATTATAGTGGGGACCAGGGTGGCAATGCTACTATCAGTGAGGGCCGTGACGGTAATTAATTTCCACTTATAATTTTTTCTAATTATACCGTGATGAAACACACCCTGCCCAAGTAGACACCCAGCCAACCGCTGAACGTGTTGGCAGTGATGAGGCTGATATAGCCAACTACATTATTGCGTTTCCTGGAGCTACACGTGTCAGCTCCATAGGGACCATTAATGGCACGTTGTTGGTGAACGATGAAGGTGTCCCTATAAAGCACGTACAACTCCCAGGTAAATTTTAATATTTTAACTATTTCATGTACTCTATCTAAAACATATTTATCATGATTTTTATTTTTAAATTAATGATAATATCTTCTTCTTCTTTTTTCCGTGTAGGAAACAATGAGTTCTACAGGTTTTTGGAGAGCCATGCGTTGGTAATTTTTGGCCCAACCATACGCACAAGGTGGAATTCCCAGAATTCCAACCTGAAAAAAGAACTTCTAGATTATCTAGAAGCCCTTTTTGGGGTCGGCACATTTGACAGAACAACGATGGCTCGGGTAGCCGACAAATATTTGAAATATACCAGGGACACCTATAGGATGCAATTGCAATTTAACCCTAGATACGAGCATCCTCTCACAGTTCCAGAGAGTGAGTGGAGAGCACTCATCCATGACGGAAAAGAGAAAAAGGCAAAGAAAGAAGGAAAAATGCCAACTAGACCCGCAAGGTAAATTACAACTTTAATTCAATAGCTTTAATTTTCTCTATGTCTAAAATAAAAGTGTGCTACGTCATATCTGACTTTAATCTTTTGATGCTAGGTTGCCTGACACCTCAAATGCAACCAAAGCTAGGATTGAAAAAAAGGGCCATCACAAGCTAGGCCAGGGCGGCTACTTGAAATTGGCCGCAAGAATTGTAATTAAGTAGCTAAACATCTTATAATTAATTGTATCGCCTTCCAATGTTTTTGTAATCCTATAAAATATGATTAAAAATACACAATCATATGTAATGTAGGGTGATGACTTCGGAACAGAAACTACAGAGGAAGATAAAAATATCACTTTCCATTTCGGCTATCAAGCTGTAGTTGAACGTCGCAGAAGCTTGGGGCAGGTCCCAAGATCCAGAATGCCTGATAAGGTAAAACATTAACCTTTCAATATGTTTGTTTTCATCGATAAATTTAATGCCTAAAAACTTTGTTTAAATCAGGGGAGCAGCACTACCGACGGGGCAAATAACACAGTTTTAGAGCCAGATGTAGATGTTCCTCACGTGCAACCTGATCATTGTTGTGGGGACCAGGCCGAAAATGCTACTATCAGTGAGGGCCGTGACGGTAATTAATTTCCACTTATAATTTTTTCTAATTATACCTTGATGGTTGTCCTTATAACATTTTTTTTTTAAATGACAGAGAATGTTTCCCTTGAGGATCTTACCACCAGAGAGGAAGATAGGGCAACAGTCCCAACGGCGACAACTGGTGCACCAGGTAAATAATCTCATTGCAATTTTTTTTATTAATATTACCGAACTAGTTCAATGATATTTAAAAACTGACAATTAAAATTTAATATTATCTGCTTTTGTAGGCGATGTCCCGTCACTGGATGAGACCAGACATCGTGACTACGCAACTAGGTCAGCGCCGACAACTGGTGCACCAGGTAAATAATCTCATTGCAATTTTTTTTATTAATATTGCCGAACTAGTTCAATGATATTTAAAAAATGACAATTAAAATTTAATATTATCTGTTTTTGTAGGCGATGCCCCGTCACTGGATGAGACCAGACATCGTGACTACGCAACTAGGTTAGCAGTGCGGGTCGAAAGGCACGAAACAAGAGTAGAGCATGATGATATTGATGATGTAATTAGGAGCTTTAAAAATAGGAAGAAGAAAAAGAAAATTCGATAATGTAAAATATTGTATTATTATAAGACAAACATTACCATACTTGGAATGTTTTTTGCGTTATATAAAAAACTCATTTATCATACTATTTTTATGTCAAGCATTAATTGCAATGTTTCCTTGCGTACTTTTTGTTGAATTGTTTTTTTATTAGTTATCGAATATTTTTTTTTATGCTCATGAAAGTAAAAAATGAAATATAGATTGGGTATTGGGGAATTGAGAGTGATGTGAGGGGGGGAGGGGCCATAAGAGCTTCCACCTTCACGTGGTTGGCCCTGTTTAGTAGAGAATAATTTATTGGAGTGATTTAATCTTGGAGAAAACCTCCCTCGATCCAGCGTAGCAACAAAAAAGTCACTGTTGACTTATTTGCTACTCTTTCAGATCGTGGGAGGCTTGTTCCAAGTTCATGCGACTCCAATAAATTGTTCTTGAAACGAAGAGGAGCTTATTCAGGTATGTTTTGACATTTTCAACATATGTTCTAACATTATCATAAGAATGCATCTTAAAGTAAAAAATACTACATCAATTACTTGTATTTATTGTATAGATAATGATGGATTTTGATTGACTTGGCAGTGCAGGTACAAATCCTCTTGCATCATGAGCAATACAACTTGTCAACCAGGTTCATGTCCAAGATATTTTTGCTTGTGCACTTAACCAGGTTCGTAATGTCACATTTTGTAAGTTCCTTTACTGTTCATAATTCAATATTAAGCTTGTTCATGATTATTATCTAGGTTTTTTGTATGTGTTTTTTCATCTATTTGGTTGTAAGCAACTCTGCATGTTTCCTATTATTCACTATGATTTCTCCCATTCCCAGGATGAATCTGACTTTATTGTTACATAGGTTACTTTATTGTTACTATGATTTCTCCATTTACGATTTCATAGGTTACATCATGTAAAGTTGTCAATCTCAGGTTGGTGATGAGCTTTAGTTCTCCAGATTTGGGGCTTTTCTGATATTTTCTCCCTCATGTCATTCCTGCATCACCTCGTTGTTTGAGCATGCCAATTGTCTACCACTTGTACCAATTGGCACATGTCAATCTCTGAGTGGTGCCATATTTCACCTATTTTCAGTGAGAGTTTAGGGTTTCTCTAACATAGCTTCAGAAATCCGATTCAGTGCCTGCTTGAATATTGTCACATAATACTCATGGTTTGGATTGATGAGCATGTTCTGAATGGTTGGTTGATTCATAAGAACCACCCATATAGTCATCTTGAGATACTTCAGAAGTTTTCTCGGGTTTCCTTTTTCACCGTTTCTAGTGGGTGGGATGGTGTGGGGTGATCCATCAATACTGGTGCTCTTGTAGTAGGGAATTTGTTTTTGGGGATATGAAGGAGCATTTGATGTAGATATCCCATTGGATGCATTCATAGATGGGCACGAGAGGTCAAGAATTTAAATTAAAAATATGCAACCTCTAGCATGGCAACCTGAAGGCCGCGAGAGACATTGGTTAAAGATTGTTTTGTGTTGGCCTTAATATAGTCGTGATTTCTTTCTATTATCTTAATGCAAATATATAGTTCGGTCTCATTAAAATGAGGATTGTGGTTGTATTTCTCTTTGGTTGTTTCTCTCTTAATGCTCCAGAAGTTGCAAAAAGTTGCGATAGTTGTTTAGTTTTCCTGTTACAACTTAAAAGTGGTTTTTAGCAATGGGAGTCATGTTTTTTAAGGTTCATACTAATATGAAGATCTTGTAATTCTATATTCAGGATAAGAGAAGATGGCCTCTGCTTTGGGTAGTATGACAACAATTGCCACATCTACCTCATCGGGTAACAATGGAAAGGGGAAGAAGTTGGGTGCAATGTTTGATAATTATGGCAGACAATTGTCTTCTCTTTCAGTTTTTTCACCCATTTCCTTTAATCGCTCAAGCAGAAGAGGGACTCTGAGATT
The DNA here is from genome assembly GCA_034641835.2 of Pinus albicaulis. Lineage (NCBI taxonomy): Eukaryota > Viridiplantae > Streptophyta > Pinopsida > Pinales > Pinaceae > Pinus > Pinus albicaulis. The sequence goes on from CM076584.1 coordinate 1,540,810,808, forward strand.
ACGCGACACAGAGAAGGTAGTTAATACAAGAGCTATGGAAAAGGAGTTGTACTTCAACAAGGATGGCTCAGTGACAAAAAAATTGCAGGTCAGAGAAAAAATTATGTTTAAAGGAAGGTCACTTGCACGTGAAACTTCACTGTGGTGGATCTTTCCTTGTCCACTTATATTCGATTTTAATGTGTTATTTTAATTTTTCATGGAGGGTTGTTTTGGCATATGGTCTGGTATTCAATTGCACACTTACTGAAAGCATTGTCAATTTGTCTTGCAGGCGGTGTGAACAAACTTGCTGATCTTGTTGGAGTCACCCTTGGGGCGAAGGGCAAAATGTTGTCTTAGAGAGAAAGCATGGTTCTCCAAAAATAGTTAATGATGGTGTGACAGTAGCTAAGGAGGTAATTTGTAGATGTGTGCTTTGGTTTTCTTTTTAACGTTGTATTAGTTCCCCCTCTTAAATGTCTTAGATTTGGTAGGCATAATTTGAAAACTCAAAGGTGAAAGGAAACATATTTGTTACCTAGTGGTCTACTTGGCCTATGGACTAGCCACATTAGAGTAATGCATAAAGCTTTTCACAACAATAAAAGGAAAGGGTTACGGCTGAGTCAAATTTTATTGTTATTGACAGTGTAATGAAATGTATCTCAATGCTATGGTTTTGGCCTTTTTATTGGTTGAATTAGAGGACCCAATTGAAAATATTGGGGCCAAGTTGGTAAGGCAAGCTGCGGCAAAGACAAATGATTTAGGTGGGGATGGAACCACAACATCTATTGTTCTTGCACATGTTGGAATATTGAAAAATTCCAGAACAATGAATGGAGAATAAATCTCCCTTCTTTTAACACAGAGAAAATAAAAATTTCTTTGACAGGAGACAGAGTTTCAATACTTTGAAAAAAAACTTCTATTCCCTTCAATAACTAAAAAAAAACTATTACACTTCTTCCTCACTGAGAGGGATTACAAAATTATGACTGCTACAAAACGCAGTGCATAAAACCAACTCACTGTCTGTTCAAAACAAACATACTCTGTCTCTAAAACACTCTGCTGTGTTTTTCACTTTCGCATTGCTGTGCATACACACTTAAAAAGTTACACTCAGTCTTTCACTTTTTACACACTGCTGTGTAATAAAAAATTTACGTACTGTCTATAAAAAAAACTACCAAGATTTTTTGTCCTTTTTATTTTTATATGTCGTAACATATAAAACATATTACAATAAACCCTCTTTTTAAAAAAATAAAATTAAAACTAAATTCTATGGCCCACCTTTCATTTCGCATATGATATATATATAACATATGTTTAAAACATATGTATATATTAAAGCATATATAAAATTAAACTATCAAAACATTAAAGAACCCTTTCCGTCGGACTTCAAAAGTCTGAATAGATTGAATTTCAAACCAAATTCGCATTCCAAAATGGGATGTTGACGTCTGCCTAATTTGTAACGCGAATTTTCAATCCAATGTGCCTTATAAAAAATTTGGGTCCGGTTTTCAGGTTTTCAGATTCCCTTCAATTTCATGCGATCCAATATTAATGCTCCACGTGTCCTCCTTTTGAATTTACAAAAATGTCGGGTAAATTTCTGTTTGTTTAATTTCTGGTTGGTGAATTGCGTTAATGCTGGCTGTTGTGTTTAAATACAATCCTGTACAGAAATATGGCTGTGGCCGTCTACAAAAAAAACTTACAGGAATTTTAAATGCTGAATTAAATTTCTGGATGGCATGCAAGCAACCTCCAAAAAAAAATGTTGCTGCTGCATCCGTCCTTCTGCTGCAGCAGTTGAAGTTAAAATTCAACAGCACAGGGTTTAATAAGTGAGGGTGTAAAGGTAAATTTTTGTCGATAGTACTGGATTAAGATCATCTATTCATTTTGTAGGGTCTTATGGTGTTTGGTTTTTTAGTTTTGGGTTGGGCTTATTGAGTCTAAGATAGTTTTTGAGTGAAAAAATTGCTATCAGGTATTAAAAAAATTTGGTTCTTTTGTCAAAATTTATGAGCTTGTTAGGAAATACAAAACCGACAATGGTTGTATCTTAAATTTGTGGAAAATAATTTGAAATGAAACCTTTTTGTTTAGGTTGTTGCAGCAGGTGCAAACCCCGTTCAAATTACTAGGGGCATTGACAAGACAATAAAGGCCCTTGTTTCGGAACTCAAAAATTTTTCAAAGGAGGTAAACGCTTGCCTTTTGAGTAGGCTGGTTTTCCTTTTTGCTGATGGTTTGGTGTATCTAATTGAATTAGTTGCCTAAGGTATTTTTGGTTGCAAAATCCTTTTCATTTTTCATACAGTATTGGCCTTGTGGAATACATTTGATTGTGTGGTATTGTTAGATCTACAACATTTGTAGTTGTTTAGTCTTATGGCCGAGGTGCACTTTTATTATGGAAATAGTTGATGCAATATTGTCATTTAATCCTTACTGCAGGGTAGCATGTTGAGAAGTTTCTTGTGAAAAATTTGGTATTCAAAATGACACTTTATCCTATACAGCATCATGCACTTGACTTCAAAATTCATATTCAAAGTGTGCCAGACAATTCTTGCAAAATTTCAAATATTTATGTTGTTTTAAACCATTATCTTTTTCATGTATTGGATGCTGAAAATGTGAAAAAGACTTTGGTATGAAACCAACTCGTGAATAATTTCCAGCAAAACAACCACTTCCAAGACATGATTTAGAAGTAGAACATATGTACTTATGAAGCATAGAAAGATATCCTTGATGCATTGTCAATGTTTGGCTAGGGTTATTTTTGGAGAAAATAACTCCTTATTCCTAGAATAGTCATCTTCAATACAAGTAAATGCCAGAGAAGAGAGATCATCGTATGACATAAACCTATTAACAAAAGTGAACAGGGAATGATTATTAATTATGGCATACTAAGTTGTCAGTGATTTTGACTATTTGTCTTTAACATGTAAAAATGTTAAATTCCAAACTTACATCATAATGGTTTGGCATCATGAGCTTGACTAATTGTCCACCATGCTCATAATTTCATATGTTAAATTCCAAACTTACATCATCATGGTTTGGAATCATGAGCTTGACTAATTGTCCACCATGCTCATAATTTCATTGTTGTCTTCATATCTATAAACAATGTTTCAAATAATAATAAAAAAGTTCTATAAGAAAAATCCAGACCTCCATGTTGCTGCTCCTTGTGAGACAAAGTCAAAATTGCATTACACAATTTGACACATAAGAATCTCTTATATCCCGGTGGTATGTATCCAAATTCTTATAATAGTGTATTCAAGACTTATGTTGACATTTCCAATGAGATATTTAAGCAATGAAATATGGAGCCTTCTTCATTGTTGTATATGTAACAATATTTTATTAATATAAAGATTGATGGTTTTGTCTTTCTGAAAATGAAATGTAAAAATAATTTATTGTGGTCAATTGAAAAGTTTTTTTTAAATGTTTTCATTATGGAAGGGCGACATAGATATATTCCCTTCTAATTGAAATTCAGATCTTCCCTTCAAATTTGATCACTGTGTGGGACCTTAACAAACAATAAAACTATTCCGCCACGCGTTATATAAAACATATAACAAAACCTTTGTAAAAACTTCAAACGAACCCTTTAGATGTGGGTATTTCATCACCAATTGGTCATTTTACCATGTAACTTCTTCTAGAGGAATATTATTCTACTTGATTAGGTACTTCGTAATGGTTATATGTCAAAGAGATACAGAATGTTTATCTATAACTTTTTGTGGTTCAAGAATCAACTTTCATTCTTCATCTAATTCTGGAAGTTCTATTTACATTGGCATATTTTTTCCCAAAACGTTTTTTAGGAAAGATACATGAAAAACCTTATGAATGCAAGAAGAAGGAAAATATAACTTCTATACCACTTGTGCAATCCTATGAATAATTATTTAGGGCCATAACATTTTTGAGCTAATTCTTTATTCTTCTTTTTCTTGAGTTAAGATTGCTTATAATGCTATAATCTAAAAAATACCTAATTACCCTCCTCAAATTATCTTTCACTTCAATGTTGTTCCCCTTGTTGTTTTATCATGTTTCATGTCATTTGAAGGTTTTCCATAATAATTTTCAAAGTTTCTTTCGTATTTTCCATATGTGACTCTGTTTCCTATACTTTGGACTTATCTTGCAAAAAGTATGAGATACTAGGAGTTGGATATCCATAAAGGGCCTTAAATGGGGAAATTTTAGTAGATGTGTGATAGGTAGTATCATATTACCATTCTTCCTCGACGAACCCACTTCATCCATTAAGATTGCTTTTCTAAAGAGTAACATTGTAGATAACCTTAAAAACATTTGTTAACTATTTTTGTTTGACCATTTGATTGTGTTTGATATGTAGAACTCATGGCAACTAGTGTTTATCCACTCATATTAAATAATTATTTCCAAAAGTTTCTTGTTACTATTACTTTAGGAAAACCATGAAGACTATGAATTTCTTTCACGGACACTTCTGCCACTTGGCTTGTTGTTTATGTACTTTGAGCTCTACAAAAAAAATCTACAAAATTTGTCTATATAAATGACCACAAAAATGTAATACTTACCTTTATATTTTAGTAGCCCTGTAATAAAGTCTATTGATATATCTTTTAGTCTTTGAATATGTATGTGGAATGGTTGAAGTAACCCTAGAGATTTTACTATCTCTCTTTTATTTATTATGCAAACCTAACCTTCTCTTACAAAATTTTGAATATCTTTCTTCATTCCTTCCAAAAATATATTTTTTGATCCTTTGAGATGTTTTAAGGAACCCTCCGTCCTACCATCAGAGAGACATGGGACTCCCTTAATATTTTTTTATTCAAATATGCTTGCGTGCATAAAAATATTCTACATTTGCACCAAAGTATATCTCTTTCACTCCCAATGCTCCATAGAGTTCATCCCATCCTTTATAAATTTTAGTTTTTGTTTAGTACTATTGTCATTTTTCCATTATGGCAAGCTTCTTCTATCCACCTAGGAATAGAAAATGTAATTGGATATAAATTTGAGGCCTTTTCTATTTTAGAAGGAGCATCATGTACTAAATTTTCCTTACCATTTTACAGATTATCTCAAAATTAAAACTTTTCATTTTTTCTCCTCATTTTTGTTAATATTCTAATGAAAATCATAGCTTCAAAAAATACTTTATGCTATCATGGTATATCTTGACTTTAAAGTACCTCCCAATGATATACTATCCCCATTTTTTATTGCATGTAATATTGCTTCCATTTATTTTTCATGCGTAGATTTCACCAAATATTTTCTTTGAATTCCTTGCTTTTAAAAGCCAATGATATCTCTTATTGTGTTAATGTTACGTAAATTCCTTGTCCTAGTGCCTCACACTCTACTATGAATGTTTTACCAAAAGTAGGTGCAACCGATGTTGGTGTAGAAGACATGGCATCCATTAAAAGAGAGAATGCCAAAGTAGCCTCATCATTCCATATAAATGATATTTTCTTCAAGAGATATGTGAGTGGAGTTGAAATGCATGCATAATTCTTAACAAATTATCAATAATATCATGTAAGTATAAAAAATCTTCTAAGAACCCTGATTTTCTTAGGAATAGGTCATTTTGTAATATCTTGCATCTTTTGAGGCTCCAACTTCACTCCTTCCTTTAAAACAATATGAACCAAATACTCGAATTCTTATTTCCCAAAATCACATTTGGATATTTTTACATAAAAATGATTGTTCTCAATAATTATTTATATAACTTTTCCACATTTTTAGTGTGGTATTCCCATGATTTATTATAAATATGTGTATTATCAAAGAAAACCAACACAAATTTTATAAGATGGGATCAAACAAAATTTTTCTTAAGTCGAGCCCACCGGACTTCAAACGGCGATAAACCATAATTCAAACCAAATTCGCGTTCCAAAATAGCCTGCTGACGTCGGCCAATTTTGTGACGCGAAAACCAATTGAATTCTGCCCTAATCGTTTTCAGGTCCGAAGTTGGGCTGGCGTACGGAGGGAGAGTTGTGATGCGAATTTCTTATCAAATTCGCCCTAATATTTTTCAGGTCCGGATTTCCACTGCGCGAGCGGCCCAAACAAAGATCTGCTCCAATCAATTTCTTCCATGTGTCCTCAATCAAATGTTACCCTATTCCCAGATGTGGGTGCATTCGATGGCGTTTAAGGTGATGGGACATGGATGTGGTGATTTCATATCAATTGCATTAAGTTTTAACGCTGTTCAATTAAGTTCCAAGGTTTTCACATCTAATCGCATTAAGTTTTAACACTGTTCAAGATCGGACCTCCACTCCTGTTAGCGATTCTGCATGATCCAATATGATCCGGCCTTCGGCTCTCATTAATGATAAGAGATTAATTATGATGGGCGTCCTTCGATTGCATTGCAGTCGGGTCGATAAAATGGCATTTCGCTATGGTTTTTCAGACGAGCCGGTTGCTGGGTTACACTGCCTGCTCACTGTGACGAGAAGGAGAAGTGGCCAGCTGAACTGCTGCTTAGACCTTGCTGCATATCTGCATTTCTCTTAGTCTGGTCCTTGTCTGTCTTCCTCTGTTTCTTGGAATTCTTCTTCTCCATCTCCTCTTGTGCCCACTGCTGAGACTGCACCCATGCCTCGCCTGTGTCAAAGGACGCATTTCCGTAGGGGGAGCACTAGAGGTCAACCCCTGTGCACTCCCTCCATCCCCTCAACCAAGTCATCTTCCTAGTCCAGTGATTATCACGCAGGTCGCTATCCAGATACTAGAAGTGGGTAGGGTCGGGGTCTAGGATCTGGCCACCATATGGGCTCCCCTGCTCCTCATTTCCCCACTGTTTCACCTTCTCCCACGATGCGCACTACGCTTTTTTCCTTTCATTGCTCTCTGAACCACCCACGAATCACAGCTTCAATTACTATGGTTTTCCGTGAGGAGGCCCAAATGGAAGAACAATGCACCCGTCCGGTGGGTCTGAGCTCAGAAAAATCCGTCCAGCATTCGGGCCTTCAGAAGGGGAGCGGTGGCATGACTGTGGAGGTAGCACCTAGTGATCCTGGACCTTCCGAAGGATGGTACCGAATCGTCGAGGAGCCGTCGGAGGAGTAGTTTGGTTAATTTGTTTTTCTTGCTTCGCGGCCCACTTAATTGGGCTGCTTTTAGATTATATTAATGTGCTAGACCTCTGTAATATTTTTGAATTCTGTAAATTAAACGTTCAAGACTGGTTTCCCCGTATGAGGGTAGTCTTCTTAATTTTTTGATTTTTTGATGGAAAATTTGCCATGAGTCTGGGCAATGTTTTTGACTTCGGTGTAATTTTATTCCCACTTTTAATAGATTAAATTTACTTAGAAAAAAAAATGTTGCCCTGTTTCTATTTTAAACCTGTTTTTTGAAATATAGATCCATGTTTATATGGGTTACGTATTATACTCTTTCTCTGTATATCTACAGGAACCTTTTTGCTATGAACAGGGTGGATGTTGTAGCGGGCTACGAATGGAAACAAGCGAGCTTGAACCTTAAATCTCGGATGCAATAGATGGTTACCAATTTTGGAATCAAGCGAGCCTCATCTTACAAGCGAGCCTGGTTTTCTGCAGATGGTTTTTATTTCCAGGAACAAGCAAGCCAGAACATACAATTGACCCTGGGTTTATACATATTTTTTCTCTATCATGGATGCTTTTTGTGTGAGGTGTATATCAACAGTACATGTCTCTGCACATTTCCTGTATCCACTTTATGATATTATTTTATGTGTTGACAGGTTATCACTCTGCCTTCAAAACTAGTGATGCTGGTTTATTGATATGGTCTGATGGTATTTTTATATTTTGGACATATCACACTCACATGATTAGCGTTTTTCTCTGTTCAAGGATTTTGGGTACTTTAATTTGTATTTGGAACAATGGACATCGGTACTCTATCTGTTGTTTTACTCTTCTACATACTGCTATTTCTTTTTCTTATAGATGCCTCGGGCATCTTTGGATGCTTTCTCAGATTTGTCGATAATCTCCATGTGGACCGTTACTGGGTTTTATATCATGTCCCTGTATCTGACATGAGGTATTTTTCTATCATTGTCTGGGGTGGGACTTCCACTTTTCTGGATGGATATTTGGGTTCCAATCTTCAGATGTGAAAATGTAATGACTTCATGGACTGTTTTAATTCATATAATATATTCAAAATAGCATTTTTTCTCTTCTGAAAAAAAAATGATTAATGTTTATCATTCTGCCTTCAAAACTAGCGATGCTGGTCTATGTTGCTGGTTTATTGATATGGTCTGATGGTCTTTTTATATTTTTGGACATATCACACTTCTCACATGATTAGTGTTTTTCTCTGTTCAAGGATTTTGGGTACTTTAATTTGTATTTGGAACAATGGACGTCGGTACGTACTCTATCTGTTGCTTTACTATTCTACATACTGCCATTTCACTTTCTTATAGATGCCTTGGGCATATTTGGATGCTTTCTCAGATTGTCGATAATCTCCATGTGGACCGTTACTGGGTTTTATATCATGTCCCTGTATGTGACATGGGGTATTTTTCTATCATTGTCTGGGGTGAGACTTCCACTTTTCTGGATGGATATTTGGGTTCCAATCTTCAGATGTGAAAATGTAATGACTTCATGGACTGTTTTACTTCATATAATATATTCAAAATAGTGTTTTTTCTCTTGTGAAAAAAAAATGATTAATGTTTATCACTCTGCCTTCAAAACTAGTGATGATGGTTTATTATATTAATATTTCACGGTCATTGGAACGCCCACAATTCATAACAAATATTGGAGATTTACTATCCTGTTTTAAAGTTTCATTTTTTTTTTTAAATTCAACCCGCCATTGGTATACTGACGCCTTCTAAGTGTCGAAATTGCGACAACTTAAAACCGTTGGAAGAGTGATAGTATAAAAACGTCGGACAAGCGACGTTCAAAATGTCGGACCACATTTCTTCGGAATTGCGACATTTTACAAATGTCGGAAGAGCGACGTTCAAAACATTGGACTACATTTCGTCGGAATTGCGACAGTTTACAAATGTTAGAAGAGCGACGTCCAAAATGTCGAACCACATTGCATCGGAATTGCGATAGTTTACAAACGTCAAAAGAGCGACGTTCAAAATGTCAGACCACATTTCGTCGGAATTGCGACAGTTTACAAACATGGGAAGAGCGACGTTCAAAACGTCGGACCACATTTCATGGGAAGTGCGACAGTTTACAAACGTCGGAAGTGCGACGGTTTGGGAAACGTCAGAAGAGTGATGCTTGTTTGGAAGTGACAAAAAAAGTGTTGATAGTGCGACACTTTTTAAGTGCGTCAGAATTACGATGGTATGGAAAACCACATTTTTCCCATCCTCGAACTGTCGCTCTTGCGACGACTATGTGTCGGAATAGCGATGAATTGGTCATCGGAAATTCTGCCAAATTTTCTAGTGATCCTAGCTCGTGATAGTTTACTGAAGCTCTTAGAGAACAACATACTAAGGTCCCATGATGGGTTTCTGCACTACCTAGTCCGATGCTGGAACAGGAGACAACATGTTATGTTCCTACATCGTAGAGATGTCATGATCCAGTGGAAGAACGACATTTATTTTTTGACATGTCTCTTGCCTCAGCGGGAGACACTTCCTTAGATAATCCCTCCTGGGGGAGTGAACATCCATCACAGGGGTAAGGAGGAGAAACATTGCGGTCCTTACACGATAACCTGGGGTTGTATTCATGTGAGTTATACCATGGACCTAGTTGAGAGGGCTGATTTGGTGATGATAGTTTGCCTATCTGGTTCGATCGCTAACCATCGAATGTTGGGTCCACAAATTGCAGTTTTCCACTGTCTTCAAGAAGGTCACTTTATTTATTGGGCGCGCTACGTCTACCAGGGCATGGTCACTTAGCTGGCCAAGGCCCAGAGGGGTGCCATTAAGACCTTTTATTATGCAACCATCCTCTGTAGCATTATGTATGAGAGGGTTGAGATGCTCTGACCCTTTGGGGCGGTGACCCTAGGTCCTCTGGGGAATCCTTGGATGTGTCGATTGGCACCTATGATGCCCCATGGTGATGGGGGAGAGGCAGGCAATTACTGGGATCCAATGGTCGAGGTGTGGTTCGAGTCGAATCCGCAGGTGTTCCTTCAGTTCTCATATTCAGGGACGGACTTCTAGGGGGACCCAAACATGGGTCTCCCTTCTGGCTATGTGTGGCGTCCAACATGTATGACCTTTGTTGTTTTCTTCATTTTGAGGATTCTTATTGTATATATATCTATATGTCTCTGATGGTGACATTGATATTGTTTTTCGGTTTCTCTTGCATATGTGGTCGTGGAAAGGTTTCCTACCGCTTGATTGGTAGGCTACAAGATGAGGAGGAGGGACCCACTTGGGGTGGGTCAGACCCATATTAGGGGAAATATTGTTGTATGGGGTCCCTCGAGTCAACAGTAACAGCGATGTAGTTGTCATTGGAGATGTTGCTCTTCTTGCATTTGCTGAGTTAGCCAAGGCACGAGTGGCAGTGATCGAGGAGTTTTTGTCTACTAGCAATATTCAAGTGTTGGGAGTGGAGGCTCGAGTTAAGGCGACTGATGCTCATGTTGCAGATCTAGAAGATTCGTGGAGTCAGCTGGAGAGGGTAACTTGAGGCTTGCCGACCAGGGGTTTTGATGACCTAGATGACATATGGTTGGAGACAGTGATCACCTGGGAGAGGGCAATCGCCCAAATTTATGTAGAGAAGCACTTGATGTCGTGGCTTCTACTCCTATACTAGCACCAAATACTCATGGGGGCCCAGAGAACCCACCAGCCAGGCCTCAACCCTAGATATTTTGTATGGTCAGGGAAAGCAACAATTATGAGGATTCTTCAATGCATTGATGATATGTATATTTTTTACTGACATGATGTTTAGTAACCTATTTTGTATACTGGGACACACATTATTTAATGTAAATATGTGAGATGTATTTTTTTATAGCTCTTATGATGTGTCTATGGTTTTTATTATTTTTTTATGTTTGTATATGATTACGATGGATTTTATGTACCTCTGACGGATGTTATGCTTTATGATTTTCTTTTTCTTGGATGATGTTTTATACGAGATGCATTCCAGTCTACGATATGGTTAGCTATGTAATCGACTACCTTATTTTGATTTCTTTGTAGGTGTGTAAATATAATGAGATCAAAGTGACGAATTAACTATTGCACATGCAATTATCTCCTAAATAGGTGCGAATCTCATACCTGGAAATCTTGGTTTAACTGCGATACCACTAACTGGGAATCAAGAAGGACATGTAGTGGCTAATTCCCTCGTTGGAGGCATTGGTCAACAGCCTGATGACTGCATCATATTCTAATTTATTATTTGTTGTTGATTTAATACATACTTCTTTGGTGAGGAATGGTGACCGGTCAGGAGATAATATGGCCGAGGCGTCTTCTGCTATATTTTGTGACTATCGAGAGGCTCCATCCGCAAATCCAAAATAGTGGATGGGAGGATGATCCATTTGTAACACAAGATAATTTTTTTTAGAACAAGTCCACGATGATCGTGGTCATCATAAAATTTATGTTACATTCACTTTATCTCTAAGGCTGAGACATCTTGCCCTATGGGTAGAAGTTTTTGAGGTAGAGCCCATTGACGGGATTAGCTAGGCATGTACCATCAGGCTGAGAGAGAATGTATGCTCCTTTGAGGAGATAGTTTTTGATGATGTAAGGACCCTTCCATAATTTTTTAAACTTCTATGGTCCTAAAGCTTACTTTTCAATGTTGTAGCACAAGAATAGATCCCCCTGAGAAAATGAGCAATGGGTGATGTTGCGGTTGAATGATGCTTTTACTCTTTTCTTGTGAGCCTCATAATGTTGGAGATACTTTCATTGAATTTCACCGACAAGCTCTACTTGTACCAACCATTGCTATAAAGCCTATGTTAGGTCCCTATGTTACTAGTATAGTCCCTTCTTGTTGTTAGTGTAACCCCCTTATTGTTAGTATTGTACCCTTGCAACCTCCATATTGTTATTATTATGCCCTTAAATTATTATTTTTAGGTCGGCTAGGATTACATTGTGGCCCTAGTAGGATTACATTATGGCCCCATGGACTCCTATATATAGAAAGGAGGTTTTTTAAATTATATCACCCAAGAATTGTTAATTTATGTAATGTATTGGAGGTTGCCCCCTTGAAGTGGATTATTTCTAAGGCGTTGATATCTCTTTTCTTCTATTTTTGGAGCTGGTTACACAACATTTGGTATCAGAGCTTTGGATTCTAGGGTTTCGCTGCTCTAAAAAGGTCATCGTGGCATTTTCGCTATAATGTTTTTTCTACAAAGGTTCAGAATCTGAAATTTTTAGGGTACGAAGCGAAAATCCTGAGGAAACTTGTCAAAACATTTCAGAGCTTGGTTCACAATATTTTCGGAGATATGATCTATGGAGGGTAGTTCTTTTTCAGGCTCCCGAATTTCATCTCAAAGAGGCGATCGTGGGAAAATATTCATAACTCTCTTTGTGATCATCAGATTGGAGTGCCGTAAAAGTTGGTCGCAAGTAAAAAAAAATTATTTTCTTGGATATCAATTTCAGAGTCAAAGGAAGACACCGTGACATGTGGCAAGTCATACAAGTTCGCTCTACTGAACCTGTCCATAATTAGGTCATTGTGGGAGATTGTACACAACTTTGTCTTGGAGAATCCAAATTAGGTTAGACCTATGGCATTCGAAAGAGAATTCAGAGGGCTACGTCGGTACTAAAATTCAAATATTGAAGTGCTGCAATCACAGAGATAATCCAATTTCAATAATGAGCTCCTCAAAAGCAAGAAAAAGGTGTGTATTTTTTTTTTTCCGAATTGCATAAGTCTTGTTTTTAGAATCAATTTGAATTGATTCCAAGGGCATATTGTAGAATAGATATCAATATTGGGTTCTAAAATATGCCCCATAAAAATAATTCCACACCCATTAAGCCTTCAGAAGGCTCTACTATGACTCATGAAGATGAATAATTTCAACATGATCTATCAAAATTACAAGAGCAAGTGCACCAAATTTCGCTCTCGCAAAGAGCAACAAAAAATGAAATGGAATTTTTGAAGAAAGGCGTGGAAGCTAATATGGATGGCATGGAAGATAGCGTGGAAGCTAAGATGGGTGACATGAAAGAAAACATGGAAAAGATGAAGAATGATCTAAAAGCAGACATGGAAGGTTTGACAAAGTTGATACAAGAAATGTTTCATAATGGTGAAAAGATAGTAGAAGAAACTAATGATGAGAACAAAATAAATGTTAATTGTGATTTCATAAAATCTAATGTTGGCGGGAAGAACCACCATATTACAAAAATGGAGATGAGGAAGTTTGATGGAAAGGATCCTGTAACATGGATACTACAGATGGAGCAATATTTTGATCTCCATAACATGCAAAACACACAAAAGGTACAAATTGCAAATTTACATTTAGAACAAAATACATTTGTATGGTATCGATGGCTTTGCTCCCATAAAAAAATTGTCACTTGGTCAATTTTTATGGAGGAAATGATATCACATTATGAGGATACAAGGAGCAACACCTTCTTTAGCCAATTGATAAATCTCAAACAAAAGGGCTTAGTGGGGGAGAACATTGAGGACATCCAAAAATTGAATATAAGGGTAATTGATATTCCAGAGGAACACACGTTTGATCTCTTCATAGGCAATTTAAAGGATAACATCCAAAATGAAGTTTCCATTTTGGAACCTGATTCATTGGAGAAGGCATTCATGTTGGCAAGAAAAAATGAATGTAAAATTAGGACGGCAAGGAAGCCTACCACTCACTTATATAAAGAAGGAAGTGTTGCTATGCCTAGATTTCCACAACCTACAAGGTTGACACCACAACAACTAGAAGAAAAAAGAGCAAAATGGATTTGCTACAGTTGTGATAGCAAATACACTAAAAGTCATAAGTGTGCTGAGAAGAAATTATTTTACATAGATTGTGAAGAGGAAGAAGAAAATGAACAAGAAGAGGATATACACTAGGAACCAACCATAGAAGGGGAAGAAATGAATCCGACCATATCATGTAATGCACTCGCAAGAATTACCACTCCTTAAACTCTCAATATAGAAGGACATATCAAGAAGAAAAAGGTAATAGTGTTGAGTAATTCAGGTAGCACCCATAATTTTATTCATTGTAAGGTATCTAAGGAATTAAATTTTTTCCTATACCCAGCACCAGAATGTCAAGTGATGGTTGCAAATGGAGGAACTATAAATTTCTCTAGAAATGCCATAATATCAAGCTAACCATGGGGGAATATGTATTGAATAGTCCAATGCTTTCCATTCCTATGGGAGGTGCTGATGTTGTACTAGGAGTACAATGGTTACAATCTTTGGGGATGGCAGCTTTTAATTTTCAAGAAATTTTCTTGAAATTTTTTTCAGAAGGAAAGGAAGTCGAATTACGGGGTATTGCAGGGAAGTCGGGAAAGATAATAATCTCTAAGGTCATGAAAAAGCTTCTAAAGAAAGAACAATGAGGTGTAATTGCACAATTATGCTCACTAGAAGTTCCAACATCAAAATAATCTATTTCTACAGATCTCCAACAAGCCTTGGACAATCATTCCAAGGTGTTTGAAACTCCCAAAGGACTCCCACCTATTCGCGATCATGATCATGCTATTCATTTGATTCCAGGAAGTGTTCCTCCAAACATCAAGCCTTATAGATATCCTTATGTCCAAAAGAGAGAAATTGAATGTATGATTGCAGAAATGTTAGAGGCGGGCATAATTAAACCTAGTCAAAGTTCTTTCTCTACTCCTGTAGTATTGATATACAAAAAGGATGGATCATGGTGAATGTGTCCGGATTATAGGGAGTTCAATAAGCTCACCATTAAAGATAAATTTCCAATTCCTGTGATTGATGAATTATTGGATGAATTACATGGAGAAATTTATTTTACCAAGTTGGATCTTCGTTCAGGATATCATCAAATTAGAATGAAGACTGAAGATATTCCAAAAACAGCATTTCGAACTCATGACGATCATTATGAATTTTTGGTCATGCCTTTTGGCCTTACCAATGCACCTTCTACATTTCAAGGGTTGATGACTTCCATTTTCAAACCCTTCCTTACAAAATGTGTGCTAGTATTTTTTGAAGATATACTAATCTACAACAGGTCTTGGAAGGATCATGTTGAACATGTTGACAGGGTGCTCAAAATATTGTAGGAGAAACAATTATATGAAAAAACACCCAAATATTTCTTTGGAGTACAAGAGGTGGAATATCTGGGTCATATTGTATCTCACGAGGGTGTTAAGGTATACCCTAACAAAATTAAAGCCATTAAGGAATGGAAAGTCCCCACAACCATAAAGCAGTTGTGAGGATTTCTCGGGTTAACAGGGTATTATCACAAGTTTGTTAATAACTATGGGAGAATAGTAGCACCTATAACAACATTATTGAAGAAAGATGAATTTTCATGGACTCCTGAAGGAAATAAGGCCTTTGAACATCTTAAAGAGGCAATGTGTCGAGAACCAGTCTTAGCTATGCCAAACGTCACAAAAACCTTTATTGTGGAATGTGATGCCTTAGGAAATGGAATTGGTGTTGTTTCAATGCAGGAAGGAAGACCCATTGCTTTTGAAAGTTGTCCAATCAAAGGAAGGTATTTACAGAAACCTATTTATGAGAAGGAAATGTTAGCAATACTGCATGCACTAAAGAAATGGCGAACTTACCTAATTTCAAGACACTTCAAGGTAAAAACTGATCATGATAGTCTTAAACACTTTTTGGAACAAAGACTATATTCAGAAGAGCAGAAAAAATGGGTCACAAAGATGTTGGGTTATGACTTCGAAATAATCTACAAAAAAGGAAAGCTTAATGTTGTTGCAGATCCACTCTCAAGAAAGAATGAAGAAGTGGAAGCATTTCTTTGTGCCATTTCTATTATCCAACCAGATTGGATAACCGAAGTAAGAGATGAATGGAAGAAGTAAAAATATGTATGGACACTCATTCAAAAGTTGCAACAAGATCCTAGTACATCTGATACATTTAGTTGGAAAAATGATTCCTTATGGTACAAAGATCGCTTATATCTTTGTAAGAATTCCCAACTAAAACAAAATATTCTTCTGGAATTGCACACTTCTCCTTTAGGAGGACACTCAGAATTTTTAAAAACTTACCACAGGGTGAAGAAAGAATTTTTTTGGGATGGCCTTAAATCTGATATTCAAAATTTTGTGGCGGAATGTTTGGTTTGCTAGCAGAATAAAGTGGAAACAATTAAGACCCCAAGACTTCTACAACTTTTATCCATTCCAAGTCAAAGTTGGGAGGAGATTTCAATGGATTTTATCACAGGTTTACCTAAGTTTGAAGGAAAGAGTGTCATCATGGTGGTAGTTGATAGACTTACCAAGTATGCACACTTTTGTGCATTATCTCATCCATTTAAAGCAAGTACAGTTGCTACTACATTTATGGACACAATTCAAAAGATACATGGAAGCCCAAGGGTTATTGTGAGCGACAAAGATCCCATTTTTACTGGAAATTTTTGGACGGAGTTATTTTCTTGTTTGGGTACTCAATTAGCTCATAGCTCATCTTATCATCCTCAATCTGATGGTCAAACTGAGATAGTAAATAAATGTTTGAAGGATATCTTCGTTGTTTTGTATTTGATAAACAAACACAATGGGTCAAGTGGTTACCTCTCGCTGAATGGTGGTATAACACTTCCTTCCATACTGCAGCAAAAATGACCCCATTTATGGCACTTTATGGATATCATCCACCATCCATCACATCATATTTAAGGGAAAATTCAAAGGTTCAAGCAGTGGAATATCACATCGAGCATCAGCAAGAAGTTCTCCAACTCTTAAAGGATAACCTGAATTTGGCACAAAACCGAATGAAACAATAGGCAGATCAACATCGCAGCGAGAGAAGTTTTGATGTAGGAGATTGGGTATTTTTATGGCTACAACCATACAAACAAATGTCCCTCAAGCAAGCTAAGAAGGATAATAAATTATCGCCAAAGTACTATGGTCCTTACAAGGTATTGCAAAAGATTGGTACTATGGCATACAAATTGGAGCTTCCTGCTTCTTCGCGAGTACATCCAATTTTCCATGTTTCATGCTTAAAGAAGGTTATAGGTGAAAATATTCCAGTTCAAACAATATTGCCAGAACTTGATGAGGAAGGAAAAATAATATTGGAACTTGAAGCGGTCACGGAAACAAGAACTCGACAGCTACGGAATCGATCAATTTCAGAGTATATCATCAAGTGGAAGAACTTACCCACTGAAGATTCTACATGGGAGGATGAGAATTTTATACAGAAGCACCCAGAGCTACTCAAGCGTTGAGGACAATACTTTTTTGAAGGAGAGGGGCATGTTAGGTCCCTATATTACTAGTATAGTCCCTTATTGTTGTTAGTGTAACCCCATTATTGTTATTAATTTACCCTTGTAACCCTCATATTTTTATTATTGTGCCCTTAATTTATTATTTTCAGGTCGGCTAGGATTACATTGTGGCCCCACTAGGATTAAATTATGGCCCCATGGACCCCTATATATAGAAAGGAGGTTTTGTAAATTGTATCATCCAAGAATTGTTCATTTATGTAATGTATTGGAGGTTTCCTCCTTGAAGTGGCTTATTTCTAAGGCATTGATAACTCTTTTCTTCTATTTTTGGAGCTGGTTACACAATAGCCTAGGTATTAGTGAGGAGTTCGATAGTTGTGTGTAAGTTGGGGATTTCACGTTCAATTGGAACCATGGCCTCCACTTCGTATACCAATAGGAAAGGTGTGAATCCTATTGAGGATTTGACATATGTGCGATATGCCCATAAGGCTGAAAATACCATATGGTGCTGATTAGTTTTATTGTTTTTTACCATACGTTGTAACATCATTTTGAGTACTTTGTTAAAAAATTCTACATGGATGTTGGACTGGGGTAGTATTGTGATGCAAACTCATGTGTGAACCCAAGAATATGGTATAGCTCCTGGAATATTTAATTCTTGAAATGTTTTCCATGGTTTGAGACTAACTCCTTAGGCACACCAAATCATGCGATGACATGGTTGAAGAGAAACCGAGTTGCAGTTTCTGCCGTATTTTCGTATGTGGGCATGAATTCTTCTCATTTGGTGAAATATTCAACAACAAATATGATGTATTTTTGGTTTCCATACTACGTAGGGTTGAAATTCATAAATTCGATGCCCCATTTACAAAAGGGACCTGATACAATGACTGATTGTAGAGGAGTAGGAGGCACTCTTGCATTGTGGGTGAAGCATTAGCATTGCTTGCACCTTTTGAATAATTAAATGTATAATTGAATAGGGTGGGAAAAAATAACCAGCCCGCAAGACTTCTTGGGCGGTGCTTGTTGGCCCTCGTTTTTAATCTCTTTTGTTTATGAAACACATCTTATTTTGCCATATTATTCATCCATTCACCATATTATTCACCTTATATTGGCCCAAAGATGCATATATAGGTATTCAAATTATGTTTTTCAATTATTATATGTTTTTGTAAAAATTGGAATTTAAATGCATTTTTGGACAGTATTCGAAATTCCCCTAATGGCCTTATGGTTTACATATGTGTAGGACACTTGGGCTCGAGATGGATCTGTTTCTAAAAATCTCAGGAAATAAGAATAAGAGTACACATGTTGGAACAATCATACTGAGCTTTAATAGGCTCGATCAAAGGTGGTCAAACATGACTAGTCTTTACAGAGGATCCCTAGAAACTAGGTCAAAACTCCTATTTTGTGGGATTTTCTATATTATGATGGATCTAGTGGATGAATTCGACTTGATATGATAGAATAAGGATAGTTATGACTACTTGAGCTATTTTAGATGATTTTTTAAAATACTTTATCTATTTAAGCCTCAAACTTTGAAGGCTTTGATATGTATATCTTGTATGACTTATTATTATTATTTCTGAGACTTGGAGACATAATTGAAGATCTGTTCTATCATATTTGATGT